>CAKAOH010037239.1:0-14079 GCA_916701665.1 Sebastiscus tertius | reverse complement strand
AGGTTAGCGTGGGTTTACTCCGGGTGCTCCGGTTTCTTCCCACAGTCCAAAGACATGCAGGTTTGAGTGGGTTTGCTCCGGGTTCTCAGGTTTCTTCCGACAGTCCAAAGACATGCAGGTTAGCTTGGGTTTACTCCAGATTCTCAGGTTTCCTCCCACAGTCCAAAGACATGCAGGTTAGCGTTGGTTTACTCCTGGTGCTCCGGTTTCCTCTGACAGTCCAAAGACATGCAGGTTAGCGTGGGTTTACTCCGGGTGCTCCGGTTTCCTCCGACAGTCCAAAGACATGCAGGTTAGCTTGGGTTTACTCCGGGTTCTCAGGTTTCTTCCCATAGTCCAAAGACATGCAGGTTAGCTTGGGTTTACTCCATATTCTCAGGTTTCCTCCCACAGTCCAAAGACATGCAGGTTAGCGTTGGTTTACTCCTGGTGCTCCAGTTTCTTCTGACAGTCCAAAGACATGCAGGTTAGTGTGGGTTTACTCCGGGTGCTCCGGTTTCCTCCGACAGTCCAAAGACATGCAGGTTAGCGTTGGTTTACTCCAGGTGCTCCGGTTTCCTCCGACAGTCCAAAGACATGCAGGTTAGAGTGGGTTTGCTCCGGGTTCTCAGGTTTCTTCCCACAGTCCAAAGACATGCAGGTTAGCTTGGGTTTACTCCAGATTCTCAGGTTTCCTCCCACAGTCCAAAGACATGCAGGTCAGCGTTGGTTTACTGCAGGTGCTCCGGTTTCCTCCGACAGTCCAAAGACATGCAGGTTAGTGTGGGTTTATTCCGGGTTCTCTGGTTTCCTCCCACAGTCCAAAGACCTGCAGGTTAGCTTGGGTAGACGCCGGGTGCTCCGGTTTCCTCCCACAGTCCAAAGACATGCAGGTTAGTATGGGTTTACTCCGGGTGCTCCGGTTTCCTCCCACTGTCCAAAGACATGCAGGTTAGCGTGGGTATACTCCAGGTCCTCCGGTTTCCTCCGACAGTCCAAAGACATGCAGGTTAGCGTGGGTTTACTCCAGGTGTTCCGGTTTCCTCCCACAGTCCAAAGACATGCAGGTTAGAATGGGTTTGCTCCGGGTTCTCAGGTTTCTTCCCACAGTCCAAAGACATGCAGGTTAGCTTGGGTTTACTCCGGATTCTCAGGTTTCCTCCCACAGTCCAAAGACATTCAGGTTAGAGTGAGTTTACTTCAGGTGCTTCGGTTTCCTCCCACTGTCCAAAGACATGCAGGTTCATTGTTGACTATAAATGTCCCGTAGGTGTGAATGTGAGTGTGAATGGTTGTCTGTCTCTATGTGTCAGTCCTGTGATAGTCTGGAGACCTGTCCAGGGTGAACCCCCCCGCCTTCACCCAACGTCAGCTGGGATCGGCTCCAGCCCCCCCACCGTGACCCTGAATGGGAGAAACGGTTACAGATAATGGATGGACATTCTTTTAGGGTACTGGAACTAGACTAAACTGTTCTGGGGCTAGAAATCACAAGTAGCAGCTACATTTATTCAACTTTGGTATTGAGTTCACATAGCTGCTGTGGGTGTTCTCTGTCTTTAAACGTTTTATAAGAGGTGGAAGCAGGGCTTCAGCTCAGTACGGAGGGACTCTGTATGAATACAACGGGGCAGCAGGTGAATGCTCAAATTCACACAATGTTGCTGACTTTGTTTTGTAGATTAATAACATTACTCTGACTTTGAAAAGAAAATTTAGGAATGTTTTTTACAATTGTTTCCATTATAATGAATCTGTTTAGCATAACTACACTGACTTCTATTCACGTGTGCTTTGAGTTTAAGTTGCAAATTGTGCCAAACGAGTCCAAGTTGAAGCCACTTAAATTTTTACAGATCTATAACAAAAGTTAGTTATAGCTTGACGTGCGCAGTAGAATAGTTGTGAACCTAAAGAAGGATGATGATAAACTCTACTCAGGTTTCATATTTCACTCTTGATGCCTACTTTCACACCGGAACTTATAAGTACGTTTACTTCATGATTGTCATGTGTTTGTATGTTTTTATTTTCTGTGCCAACGTGTTGCTGGTGGTGGTTATCTGTAGTAACAGAAGCTTACATGAACCTATGTACCTTTTCCTGTGCAGCCTGTTTGTAAATGAACTGTATGGTAGTACAGGGTTGTTTCCGTTCCTTCTGGTTCAGATCCTCTCTGACGTTCACACTGTTGCTGCTCCGCTCTGCTTCCTGCAGATGTATTGTTTACACACTTACGGAGCTGTTGAGTATCTAAACTTAGCCGTCATGTCTTATGACCGATATCTGGCTATCTGTTGTCCTCTACAGTATAACACACGTATGACTCATAACAAGATTGCCACTCTTATTGCTCTAACATGGCTGTACCCTTTGCTTGCATGTATTTTCATCATATATTTGAATTCCCATTCGCAGCTGTGCGGGAACATCATTTACAAAGTTTACTGTGACAGTCACTCTGTTGTGAAGCTGGCCTGCTCAGAGGCCCACGTAGTTAATGCATACGGGCTCATTGCATCTTTTGGCACAATCTTTGGAGCTTTAATGTTTATTCTTTACACGTATATAAAGATCCTGATCGTGTGTTTCTCTGGCTGTAAACAGACCAGACAGAAAGCTGTCAGTACCTGCACACCTCACCTCGCTTCCCTCTTCAACTTTTCTGTTGGAGCTAGCTTTGAATTGTTACAGAGCAGGTTCGATATGAACAACATACCCAACATGGTGCGAATATTTCTATCGTTATACTTTCTTACATGCCCGCCGCTCTTCAACCCTGTACTCTACGGCCTGAAAATGTCCAAAATCCGTGTAGTAGGTAAAAGTCTGATGTCAAATGTAGGCTATTAACCCTCTGAGAGCCACAATAGAGCTGTTTTAGTGTTTTTTAGTTGGGTCCAGGGGGTCTTTAGGGGGAGATAGCAGGTCAACAGTGGATGTCACATAGAAGTGGTGAACATCATCTGAAAGCTGGGAACCTGAAGAGTAATTTGAGTTGCAGTTCAAATCGGTACCAGCTGAGGGAAGGAGGTGATTAATATAGACTCTAATAGTTAGGATTTTATCATTAACCCTCGGGGGTCGACACTGTCGTACACATCAGAAAAGTACTTTAGTTACTCTTTTTAGAGTATCTCTGGAACGCTGCGGTGTAGAGACTAACTTTAACTTGCAGCTGCTTCGTCAACACCGTAACTTTCGAATGAGGTTTCGGGATCGATCGAATTCCTTTCAGACAGTTTGTAATCAAGCTTGGAACAACAGTGTTTTTTCAGAGACTTAATAAAAGTTATAAATCCAACAATGAAAGTCTTCTGTGAGCTAACTTTTAGTAGAGAAACGGACAGAAAAACGCCAGGACTTCTCTGTAAAAGAATTTAAATATCTTTTGATGTGTGTTGGTTAGAATGATCAAAAAATGGCATAGACCCCTTAAAGAAGCTCATGAAGTCTCTACTACTGAGGGTTGTAGGAATACATGACTCCATAGAGCTGTGGCTCTCTGCTACACTGCTGAAAGCAAACCTGGGATTGTTCTGATTTTTCTCTATTAATGATTAGTAATAAGCTGCTCTGGCATCACGGAGAGCCTTCCGTTATGTTTTAAGACTATCTTGCCAGACTAAATGAGATTCTTCCTGTTTGGTGGAACGCCATATCCTTAAAAGTTCTGCTTTAATTTGCAGGTTTGTGGGTTTTACCATGGAGCTGACTTCCTTTGTTTTATATATCTAATGATCAATGTTGGAGGGAGACTGAGATCTCAGATTTTCATTGTCAATGACTGCTTCTCTGTAATTAGGGTTCAAGCCCCGATATAATCCTCATGAATTAAATAAAACCATTCTGAGTCAGAAAAAACCTTCCAGTCACAAGGTAGGAGCTGCAATCAGTTTTTGGCAGGTGAAAACTGTATTTTATGGGTTGTAATGGTCCTTTAAAGGAATTTCAGAAGATAAAAAGGACTGAGTGGGCCATAAACTGTCAGATATAATCCTCATGAATTAAATCAAACCATTCTGAGTCAGAAAAAAACTTCCAGTCACAAGGTAGGAGCTGCAATCAGTTTTTGGCAGGTGAAAATCATGGTTTGTAATGGTCCTTTAAAGGAATTTCAGCAGGTAAAAAGGACTGAGTGGGCTATAATCAGTCAGATATAATAATCATAATTGAAATCAAACCATTCTGAGACAGAAAAAAACTTTCAGTCACAAGGTAGGGGCTGCAATCACTTTTTGGCAGTTGAAAACTGTATTTAGGGTTCAGGCCCCGGGACCCCCCAGAACCCTATTGAGTTTGTGCCGGTTTGTTATTATTATTCGTTGTCTGCCGCAGCGGCGCAATTTGCCGTGAGCTGGAATGAGCTACAAACATGTCACTTGGCACAATAGCTGGAATTGATGTGCAAGTGCTTCTCAAGAAATATGACCCCAGTCGGCCACATGGTGGCGCTGAATTTAACGCCCAAAAACGCGATTTTGGAAAGGCCACGCACCTCACCCCATTAGTCCGATTGACTTGACATTTGACACACATATCCAGCTCCGTGTGATCTACAAAAAAGCCTCAAGGTCCACTTAAGTCCACCTTACTTGCAGGATATGTTCACAAGAGTACCTGAAACATCCCCTGAAAGTTTCATTCAAATCGACCACTAGGGGGCGCTACAAGTAAGACTAAACTTCACAAATTGTTTGTCCAATCAATACCAAACCCAGGGGATGTTTTATAACAATTTTGAACCACGTGTGTAAAACTATTTAGAAATTACTCCATAGGGGGCGCCACTAGTTGCAAAGATTTGCATGGGCCTGGTGTAAATTTCACCACAAATCAATGGGAGTTCGTCCCAGCATCACCAAACTTGATGGATATTTTTAATGAACCTGTTGAAATGTCCCCAAAATGCCAAGAAATATGACTGGCGGGACTTTGAGTGTACCAGTACAGAAAGGCTGCATACATTGTAATGATGAAACAAGGTAGTGATTGGTTTCACTCCTTCTTTATACAGAATGAAACCAGGTGAAATGACTTTGCTTTGCTTTGTGAAGCCCAAAACCCGATCACTGCTGCTTGCGGCTTGGATTTTGGCAATTCAGCTGCTTCCCTCTGTTGAGCAAAAAAAGGCTTGAACCCGCGAACTGCCGCTTGCGGCCGTAATCTTTTCTTGTTATTATTATTGTGTGACTAGTAGTTTAGTTCCTTGTCTGAGGTGGTGGAATCAGCTGATCAGCATCCTTTTCATTACGAACCTAAACAACCTCGTATCTGCTGGCTACTAACTTTGGTTTTTAGTTAGTGGTGAAGTGTAGAGATGAAAACACACGGAGGTTAATGAGGCTGTTCATCATACAGAGTTGTCTTCTATCAGCCATCCAGGCATGTGTGTGTTCATCAACACATGAGTAGAGTGTTACACTTGGTGTCTTGAGTTTATACTGATGTTGTAATGTGTTCTGTTTGTTAGCATAAAGTCGGTTGGTAACAGTAGACTCAGATGTGTAGGCTGCTCTGAATGTCACTCTGTTGGGATTAGTATAGTAGTAATAGAATAGTAGTAATAGTATAGTAGTATTAGTATAGTAGTATAGTATAGTAGTATTAGTATAGTAGTATAGTATAGTAGTATTAGTATAGTAGTATAAGTATAGTATAGTAGTATTAGTATAGTAGTATTAGTATAGTTGTATTAGTATAGTAGTATAGTATATTAATATTAGTATATTAGTATTGAAGTATCTACAATGATGATGTCTCAGGCTAATACTCATGTTGTGTTATAATTAAAGTGACCAGCTAATTAGCAGTTTACCTTTAGGTGATGCTAGGTGATGTTAGGTGATGTTGGGTAATGTTAGGTGATGCTAGGTGATGTTGGGTGATGTTGGGTGATGTTAGGTGATGTTGGGTGATGCTAGGTGATGTTGGGTGATGTTGGGTGATGTTAGGTTATGTTGGGTGATGTTGGGTGATGTTAGGTGATGTTGGGTGATGTTAGATTATGTTAGGTTATGTTGGGTGATGTTAGGTGATGTTAGGGTTATGTTGGGTGATGTTAGGTGATGTTAGGTGATTTTGGGTGATGTTAGGTGATGTTGGGTGATGTTGGGTGATGTTGGGTTATGTTGGGTGATATTGGGTGATGTTGGGTGATGTTGGGTGATGTTAGATTATGTTAGGTTATGTTGGGTGATGTTAGGTGATGTTAGGGTTATGTTGGATGATGTTGGGTGATGTTAGGTTATGTTAGGTGATGTTGGGTGATGTTGGGTGATGTTGGGTGATGTTGGGTTATGTTAGGTTATGTTGGGTGATGTTGGGTGATGTTGGGTGATGTTAGGTTATGTTAGGTGATGTTGGGTGATGTTGGGTGATGTTGGGTTATGTTGGGTGATGTTAGGTGATGTTAGGTGATGTTGGGTGATGTTGGGTGATGTTGGGTGATGATAGGTTATGTTAGGTGATGTTGGGTGATGTTGGGTTATGTTGGGTGATGTTGGGTGATGTTAGGGTGATGTTGGGTGATGTTGGGTGATGTTAGGTGACGTTAGGGTGATGTTGGGTGATGTTGGGTGATGTTGGGTGATGTTAGGTGATGTTGGGTGATGTTGGGTGATGTTAGATTGTGTTAGGTGATGTTAGGTGATGTTAGGGTGACCATATTTACAAACCCTCAAACCAGGACCCTTAAGTGTAGCGCACGTTTACGCACGGCCACGTTCATACACGCATGGTAGTGTGAAATCAGATAGTTACGAACAGACTGGTGTAAACAGAACCTAGGCAACACATCCAACCTGGTGGATTGTCAGTACTAAACTGTCTCTAAACTAGATTAAAGGGACACATTAAAGGGGCAGTGAGCTCAAATTACTGTATTGACGATTGCTACCAAATTTTCTGTGGATCATTATTGGACCAAGCTTTTTAAAAGTTGCAGAAAGCTTGTTGCAAGCTTGAACCTACGAACTGCCGCTTGCGGCTGTAATTATTATTGTGCATGTGACAATAAAGAACTTGAATGTGTTGCACATGTCGTCCGGTCATCATATTTATTAGTAAATTGGTAAATCTGAATGTTACACCAGCAAAAGAAACAGGCTGAAGAGGTAGGAGACATCAATAAGGGTTTAAAATGAAATAACAACAGAATATTTGTTTTTTTTTAAATGACATTCAACAGCTATATACACTGTATACATTATATGAGCTTAGGTCACATGGTTGTGATTTGTGCAAACATTGGAGCAAATTAAGGCTGCAAATGAATTAAAATATTTAATCGTGAATAATTTGCAAATTAATCGCACATTTTGATCTGTTCTAAATGAATCTCAAAGTATTTAATCCTCTTATCAACATGGGAGTGGACGAATATGCTGCTTTATGCAAATGAATGTATATATTTATTATTGTAAATCAATTAACAACACAAAACAATGACAAATATTGTATGACTCGCCCCAAACTGCACCAGTTTGCACAACCCATTTACATTCACATAGCTGGAGGTCAGAGGTCAAGGGACCCCTTTGAAAATGGACATGACAGTTTTTCCTCGCCAAAGTTGAGTGTAAGTTTGGAGCGTTATTTAACCTCCTTCATGACCAGCTAGTCTGACCTGGTTGGTACCGATGGATTCATCAGGTTTACTATGATACCAGTATCTTCACTCTAGCTTTAAAACAGGCCACTAATATGTTACTGCTATTTTACTAATTCTTTGGGGATATTTTAACTGTTTTTTCAGAAATATTTTACTAACTTTTTTAAAATTATTATTTACTTATATTTCTGGGATATTTTACAAATATTTAATACTCATATGATATCAGTATCTTCACTATAGCTTTAAAACTGAGCCCGCTACAAGCTACAAAATCACAAGTTCCGTTAAAGAAATTAGTGGCGTTAAAACTAATGTGCGCATTTATATGTTTGGAGCGTTATTTCACCTCCTTCACTAGTATGACATGGTTGGTACCGACGGATTGGACAATGGATGAGCTCGCTACAACCTCTTGAACAACACAACATGTAATGTGTGAAAGAAATTAGTTGCGTTAAAATGAATTTGCATTAATGCGATATTATCACCTTAACTTTGTCATCCCTAGTGCAAATATATATGTGTGTGCAGACAAATGAATCTAGTCGTGCAAATCCAAAGGCCTTAGGAGTGTACTGGATTGTTAACTGTCTAAAACACTTAAGTTTTGTTTTTGTTTTTAAGTTTCTGACAGATTGGTGTCTGTCGTTTATGTAATATACATAATGTAGGATGATATAGGTATAATTGTAAATTTGATTTGACGTCTGAATTTCTCAATCTGACATGACATGGTGCACATACTGGTTTCTAAAAACGTTGTAAGACTTCATCAACAGTATTGTGGATGTTACGTTCCTGTATTCAAGGAGGAAGAACAGGTTGAAAAGTTGAGTTAATGTACTTTATTTGTCACATTATACAAAAGTGGGTAACACTTCATTTTACAGGTCCGCAAATGTCATGGTAATCAGGTGATAATTAGCAAGTAACCTCTTTGAAATTTCTTTAGAATTACTGCCAAATTACACCAATATTTACCTCAACATTTATCAAACATTACTTTATTATAAACATGATTTAATAATACAATTCCACTATTTCCCAATAGTTGGTCATTTATTTAATACCTTTTCAGGAAAAGAATACAAAGCTATTGATCTGCTTTATTTCCATGTCTGCTGATGAATATATGATAATTAATGTCTTAATAAACTCCCTGAATCATGACATCAGCTACCAGGTTACATTTGATAGATGTTGAGGTAAATATTGGTGTAATTTGGCAGTAATTCCAAAGAAATTTCAAAGAGGTTACTTGCTAATTATCACCTGATTACCGTGAAAGTTGCGGACCTGTAAAATGGAGTGTTACCAAAAAGTGCACAGTTCTACATTGAAATAAACTGATTAAATTGATTCAAATAAGAAACCCAGTTAGATAACTTAATATTAATAGTCTGCATTTGATATCAGACTTTTACATATGACACGGATTTTGGACATTTTCAGGCCGTAGAGTACAGGGTTAAAGAGAGGCTGGCATGTAAGAAAGTACAATGATAGAAAAATTCGCAATACATTGGGTGCACTGCTCATATTGAACCTGCTCTGTATTATTTCAAAGCTAGCTCCAATAGAAAAGTTCAGGAGGGAAGCGAGGTGAGGTGTGCAGGTACTGACAGCTTTCTGTCTAGTCTGTTTACAACCAGAAAAACACACTTTAAGGATCTTTATATACGTGTAAAGAATTACAAGTAAAGAAACAGAGATTGTGCTAAAAGTGGCAATGAGTCCATAGATGTTGATTTCATTGGTGTCAGAACAGGCCAGCTTCAAAACAGAGTGGGTATCACAGTAAACTTTGTGGATGATGTTCCCACAGAGCTGCAAAGGAGAACTCAAAGACAGCGAAACCACCATCGCACAACAAGGATATAACCATGTTACGGCAATAAGAGCTGCAATCTTGTCCCGTGTCATACGGGTGTTATATTGTAGAGGATAACAGATAGCCAGATATCGGTCATAAGACATGACGGCTAAGTTTAAATATTCAACACCGCCGTAAGAATGCACACAATAAACCTGCAGGAAGCAGAGCGGAGCAGCAACAGTGTGAACGTCAGAGAGGATCTGAACCAGAAGGAATGGAAACAACCCTGTACTACCATACAGTTCATTTACAAACAGGCTGCACAGGAAAAGGTACATAGGTTCATGTAAGCTTCTGTTACTACAGATAACCACGATGAGCAACACATTAGCACTAACTATGACAAAATATAAAGACATAACAACTATGAAATATAAGTATTTAAACCCCCCTGTATCAAAATAGGCAGCAAGTGTGAAATAAGAAACCTGAGTAGAATTCATCCTCACTTTGGTTTATAACTATTTCATTGTGCTAACCAACAAATAATTCACTTTTGTTATGCATTTGCAAAAGATAATAGTTAAACTAGGACTGGGTTGTTCAACTGGACTATAAGTCAGTGTAGTAATACTGAACAGATTCATCGTCATGGAAAACGTTTTAACAAACCGTCCCAAATGTACCATTATGTTCAATATAATGCACATGTTACAGATTACTAATAAAACATTGTGACATTGTGTGGCTTTATTAAGCATTCACCTGTTATCCTGCTGTAGTCATACTGTGAGTCCTCCTAACTGAACTGAAACTCTGCTTCAATTATTTTATACTTTTCAAGACAGAGGACGGCTGCAGCAGGTCATCAGGCTATTAAGTAGGCGTTATCAGTCGCTAAAAGCACCATAGTCGCTATAAGACCTCTTGAGTCCTTATACAAACAACCTCTAAAAACTCTGGGCAAAAAACAACTGCATTTTCATCACTGTACAATACTGGAGAAATATAATTTACTGAGCTTTGAGAATTTTAGATTATTTTCAAATTTGTGCCTCATTTATAAAATTCTAAATGGTTTGGCCCCTCCTCCACTGCGTGATTTTGTGCATTCTCGCTCAGTAGATTCTATTAGATCATTAAGAAGATCTTCTATGCAAGATTGTAGTGTACCATTTCGCCGCACTGCATTTGGGCAATCAGCTTTTTCTGTTAAGGCCACAAATCAGTGGAACAGCCTGCCTGACGATGTGAGGAGCTGCAGCTCTATCTGCATTTTCAAAACCAACTTAAAACGTCTGTTGAAAGCTGCTCAGCTCTGTACTCACTGATTTTTATTCCATGGTCTTCATGACTCGCTTTTACTTGACAAGCATACTTTGTGATGTGCTATTGTATGTAGCTGTGTATTGTGCGTTTTGTATGTTCTTTCTTGTGTGTCTGTAGTATGTTCCTTTGTTTTGACCTGCCAAGGGACTACAGATGTGAATTAGCTTAAAGCTATAATCTGATACGGTGCATCAAATGGTGACATTTATGTTTTAAACTGTACATGGTCCCTTTTAAATAAAATAAAATAAGAAAATAAAAAAAGATGTGGGTGATTAGGGGCCTACTACACCTACTACATTGTAAAAGTGAAGCTTACGAGCAAAACGTTCGAACATGTAAAACTGAATGAAACTTCATGTTTTGAACACAAACAAAAAGGTTTCTTTAGGTTTAGGCAACAAAACTACAACTTCTTTAGGTTTAGGCAACAAAATGAGAGTTACGTATGTAACTACGGTTCTATGAGTTCTGGATGACCGCCAGAGGCAGTGTTTAACACTGGATGTTATCCATCTCGCGCACGCGCAGGTCGAGTATTTAATATCAACAAAGTCACGTGTGACCTGGGATGACGTAGCGTATATAAGCCCATGTCATCATCAGAGATGTCTCTCCCGAATCTTCTCGCCAAGATTCCGAGTGACAGCCAACTCTGGCGGTCATCCAGAACTCATAGAACCGTAGTTACATACGTAACTCTCATTCTATTTCGTTCTTCCTGATCGCCAGAGGCAATGTTTAACACTGGATGACGACTACCAACTTAGTCCCGAGGAAAAACCCACCTCACCGGGAACAGCCTGTGGATTCCTGAAAGACCACCGATGCTACTGCATGGGGAGCAGCAACATTGACCCTGTAAAAACGGGCAAAGGTGCATGGAGTAGCCCAGCTGGCCGCAGCACAAATCTCACTTGGAGGGATCCCCCGTAGCGCTGCCCAGGAAGTGGAGACACTCCTGGTGGAGTGGCCTCTGATATTAAGAGGTAAAGGCAGTCCTTTTGACCGGTATGCTTCCTCAATGGCCTGAACAATCCACCTGGAAAGCCTCTGCTTGGACAGGGCGTGCCCTTTCCTATGGCCCCCATAGCAGACAAACAGACTATCAGAGCGGCGAAAGCTCGCAGTCACCTGTATATAATGCCTTAAGGCCCTCACTGGGCAGAGCAGTTCTGCTGACTTAGCATCTACACCCTGTAGGCATGAAGGGTCATAAGCTGCCAGCTCAATGACCTGATTAGAGTGGGTCGGAGCCAACCTCTTCGGGAAAAATGATGGGTTAGGCCAAAGTGCTACCCCTGTGCCGTCCGAGTTCCAGCGAATGCACGCTTCACTCACTGACAAGGCGTGAAGTTCACTCAAGCGTTTTGCTGATGCCATCGCCAAAAGGAAAGCAACCTTTACTGAAGACCACTCCAGCCCCGACTGTTCCAAAGGCTCGAAAGGGGGGAAACAAAGGGCTTCTAGCACCAGAGGCAGTTCCCACGAGGGAACCTTGACAGCCTGCGGGGGGTTCCGCCGTTGGGCTCCATTAAGAAATCGGGTCACCAGAGTGTGAGACCCCATGGTCTGGTTATCCACTCTAACATGCCCGGCTGAAATAGCAGCTACATAGACCTTTAAGGTAGAAGGAGAGAGTTTCTTCTCCAGCAAAGACTGCAAAAATCCCAGTATTATTGGCACAGAGGCACTCTGAGGTACCTCCTCATGAACTTTACACCACTCTGAGAATATTTTCCACCCGTTGGCATACAATGCCCTGGTGGAGGGTGCTCTTGAGTCAGAAATGGTTTGAATTACCGCCTGGTCACATACCCTTAGGAGTGGGTCCGGCTCCTCAGGGGCCATACCCAAAGCTGTAGGCGATCTGGGTTCGGATGCCAGATGCGGCCCCCGAGCTGTGAGAGCAAGTCTTGCCTCTTGGGCAGGCACCATGGAACTCCGTCCAGAAGCCTGTGCATCCCCGGAAACCAGGGTCTCCCCGGCCAGTTTGGGGCGACCAACAGGAGTCTGTGGTTGCCGTGCTGCATTCTGTGTAGCGTTACTGCTATCAGTGGGAATGGTGGGAAGGCATAGAGGAGGCAATCTGGCCATGGGTGCGCCAGGGCATCCTGTCCCAACGGGCTTGCGGTCTCCGTCAGGGAGAACCAAAGAGGGCAGTGCGTTGAGGCTTCTGAGGCAAACAGGTCCACCTCTGCTGCGCCATATTTGCGCCATATCTCCTCTACCACCTCTGGGTGGAGCCTCCACTCGCCCGCGTGGGGTTTCTGGCGGGAGAGAAAGTCTGCCACCACATTCTGTGGCCCTGGCAAATACAAGGCCCTGAGGCTGGAAAAACAAGGGAAAGCCCATACAAGAAGTCTCCGTGCCACCTGCAGCAACCGGGTTGATCGGGTGCCCCCTTGCCGATTTACATGGTAGACAGCTGACCTGTTGTCGGACCGTACAACAACATGCCGGCCTCTCAAATGTGGTAGGAATTTGCGAAGTGCCAAATATATAGCACGGAGCTCGAGCACATTTATGTGCTCCGCCGCTTCCTGTGCTGTCCAGAGCCCCCTTATCGTTCTGTGCTGCCATACTGCCCCCCAGCCGGAGGGCGAAGCATCGGTCACCACCACCTCGCGACGTGAGGGAATCGAACCCAATGAGATGCCCCTGGCCAGATATGCCCCGTCTCTCCATGGCCGCAATGCAAGGAGGCATCGGCTGGACACCCTGACTCTCTTGGATTTGTGGGACTTTGGATCTAATTGGAGACCATTGAAAAGTCCAAATTTGGAATGGCCGTAAGTACAGGAGGCCCAGTGGCACTACTGATGTTACTGACGTCAACATACCTAACAGCCTGAGAAACAGGCTGTACCTCAACCTCCTGTTCTTCTGGAACCGGAGGAGAAGCTGGAGTATGGCGTTTACTCGTCGTGGTGTTGGGAAGGCCAGCATATGGCGGGAGTCCAGAGTTAAACCAATGAACACTACCCTTTGGCTGGGTATGAGACAGCTCTTGGCATGGCTGACGGTAAGGCCCAACCTCGTCACATGATGCAAAAGGGACGCAGTGTCCCGCTCTGCCTGTTCCCTGGTCAGAGCACAAATTAGCCAATCGTCCAGGTATGGGAGGATAAGCATACCCCTGGCTTGCATCGGGGCGAGTGCCGCCCGTATGCACCTTGTGAAGACCCGTGGGGCAAGGGAAAGACCAAATGGGAGCACCTTGAATTGGAAGGCCTTGCCTTCGAATGCGAAGCGCAGGTACTGCCTGTGAGGTAGTGCTATTGGGACGTGAAAGTATGCGTCCTTCAAATCGATGGATGTGAACCAACTGTGCCGTGTC
>CAKAOH010037237.1:0-30608 GCA_916701665.1 Sebastiscus tertius | reverse complement strand
TATATATATAATATAATATATAAAATATAAAAAATATATATATATTATATATATAATATACCATCATTAGTATTACTTATTATTATTGTTGTATTAACTTATACTACACCTATATAGTATTATTATTATTATTATTATTATTATTATTATTATTATTATATCTTCTCATATAATTTCTTCATCTTCTTGTATTATATTATACAGCTATACTACTATTATACTATTACATGACACTACTGTATCATATACTATAATATACACTACTATATTCAGTACTCTTGCACTATTTGCACTACCATTGTCACTTCACTGCTGTACTTATGTTGTCTTATTATTAGGAAAGTTTGAGTTTGTCCCGGTTTATTATTATTATTATTATTATTATTTGTTGTCTGCCGCAGCGGCTCAGATTGCCGTGAGATGGAATGAGCTAGAAACATGAAACTTTGCACAATAACTGGAAATGATGTGCAAGTGCTTCTCAAGAACTATGACCCCAGTCGGCCACATGGTGGCGCTGTAATTAACGCCCAAAAATGCGATATTTGAAAGGCCACGCCCCTCAAACCGTAAGTCCGATTGACTTGAAATTTGACACACATGTGCAGCTTCGTGTGATCTACAAAAAAGCCTCTGGGACCACTAAAGTCCGCCTAACTAGATTTTCCGCCATATTGGATTTTTTGAAAAACACATTTTTGACATCTCCTCCTAAACCGTACGTCCGATTTCTACCAAATTTTCTGAGAATCATAATTGGATAAAACTTATTAAAAATCATTAAAGGCTTGTTGATATCTCATTGCGTTTTAAAAATATCGATCAACAAACTTTTTAATGGGAGGGGCTTATCAGGAAATTGGCCATAATTCATTGACCATTAGTCCAATCATCATAAATCTTGGTAGATATCTTCAGTACGTGTTTGGGAAGAGGCATACCAAAGCATTTTATGCTCGACCCATAGGTGGCGCCAAAAATATCAACTTGTACCTCAAGACCCAGAGGACAGAATTTCATCAAAATTGGTGTACATGCTCTGGGGCCAAGTATGAACCAATATCTGAAGTGTCGTATTGATCTGTGCATGTGGGCGTGGCCTATTTAGCATTTTATGCTAAATTATGCCTTTGCTCAGTTTGCTGTGAGCTGGAACGACCTAGAGACATGAAACTTAGTACCATAACTGCACATGATGTCATAATGCTTCTCATAAAATATGATTCAAATTGGCCACATGGTGGCGCTACAACATTTTTCAAAGCCAGCCCCTTCACACCATAAGTCCCATCGATTTGAAATTTGACACACATGTCCAGCTCCATGTGCTCTACAAAAAAGCCTCTTGGACCACAAAAGTCCACTGACTAGATTTTCCGCCATGTTGAATTGTTTGAAAAACACATTTTTGACATCTCCTCCTAAACCGTAGGTCCGATTGGTACCATAAATTCTCTGGATCATCATTGGACCAAGCTTATTAAAAATCATTAAAAGCTTGTTGATATGTCATTGCTTTGTGAATATATTGACCAATGCACTTTAAGTGGGCGGGGCTCAGCACATCAACAGACGTAACTTCACAAATGTTTGGCCTATCATCTCCAAACTTGCAGCATTTGTTCACAAGAGTACCTGAAACATGCCCTGAAAGTTTCATTCAAATCGACCACTAATAAAACCTATTTAGTTCATTTTGGCGGAAAAATGCCATGTTGTCAATAGATGGTCAGATGACTGATTTTCGAGGTGACAGTGAACGCACCGCTAAGTTTCGTTTTTAGTTAGTGGTGAAGAGGAGAGATGAAAACACACGGAGGCTTTTCATCATACAGAGTTGTCCTCTCTCAGCCATCCAGCCATGTGTGTGTTCGGCAACACGTGAGTAAAGAAATACAGTTGGTGTCTTGAGTTTAAACTGATAGCATGAAGACGGTTGCTAACAGTAGACTCTGAGATGTGTAGGCTGCTCTGAATGTCTCTCTGTTGTGATCAGTATTGAAGAGCCTACAATGACGATGTCTCAGACTGATGCTCATGCTGTGTTAGAATTCAAGTGACCAGCTAATTAGCAGTTTACCTTTAGCTGATGTTAGGTGATGTTAGGTGATGTTAGATGATGTTAGGGTGACCATATTTACAAACCCTCAAACCGGGACCCTGAAGTGTATTGCACGTTCACGCACGCGCACGTTCACGCACGCGCGCGTGCACGCGCGCACGGTAATATGAATTCAGATGGTAACTAACAGATTGGTGTAAACAGAACCTAAGGGACACATCCAACCTGGTGGATTGTCAGTACTAAAGTATCTCTAAACTAGATTAAAGGGGCAAATTAAAGGGGCAGTGAGCTCAATTTACTGTATTGACGATTGCTACCAAATTTTCTGTGGATCATTATTGGACCAGGCTCATCAAAAGTTGCATAAAGCTTGTTGATATCTTATTGCATTTCGAAGACCTCGAACACCTCGAGCGAAAAAGGCTAGAACCCTGAACTGCCGCTTGCGGCTGTAATTTTTATTTTATTTTACTTCATTCTATTTGATTTTATCTCATTACCTCCGCCAAGACAGAAGGCCTAGGAAGGAGGTTATGTTTTCACCGGCGTTGGTTTGTCTGTTAGCAGGATTACTCCAAAAGTCCATGATGGATTTGAATGAAAGTTTTAGAAGGGGTGGGGTGTGGCACAATGAACAATCTATTAGATTTTGGTGGCGATCCGGATCATGATCCAACTTCGGGAATTCTTTTTAATAACTCCGCTCAGCCTCTGCATTAACACCACAGGCTTTAAGACATGCGCAGTGTAACTGATGACGCGTCACCCAGCCTCTCTCCTTCTGCCTGCTTTCCTCATCAAACACGGTGACATTACAGTTTACTTTGACCGGTGACTGTTGCAAAGAGTGACGACGCTAGAGGTGACTTTTATTTTGTTTCTGACCACGTCCACTGAAGTGATTTTACGATGCTCCGTGCACTTCTAGTTTTAAGGTGTATTGGTGTTGGATGTGTTGTTTATGCTACTGGATGCCTAAATTTCCTTCGGGATCAATAAAGTATCTATCTATCCATCTGTCTATCTATCTATCTATCTAATCTTATTAGTATAGCCTGATCTTTATCTGCGACTGTGCAGAAACACCGGGTTTCAACAGAATGAATAGGTATGTGCACCATTCTAATGTTGATTTAGAATTCAGATGTCAGAGTTGGAACTGTTCGGTACAGCCCTATCGAGATGCTGATAGACACAGGAATACATTTTTAGACTATGTCCACATTCACTTTGAAAATTTATATTTTATCATGGTTTTAACATACCAACCTTACATCATCAGAACTACTGCAATAATTATTAGCACACCATCAACTTTAATATTTTCTGTCATTTAAAACATTACACCATTAAATGTTTAATTAATTGAATTAATTAATCATTAATGAGCTTTCAGTTGGGTTCACTCTTACTTTGCCTGAAAGCATCAACAACTATTGTCTTTGTTGCCAATGACGACCGTGTTTTGTCTAATCTGAAGAAGTGTGTCTAGTCTCGAAAAGAAAGCTCTTCAAGTCATTAAAGAGTAGGGCTGTAGCGAATAGTTCGTCGCTTCGTTCATTTCGATCATCATTTCATTGTGCAACCGCAGCACTGAGAGACAATCACCTGGGGGACTCGTTCAGAGCCGGGATGTGACAGGTCAGATGAAACACTTTGGGACACTTGTCGCAACAGAGCAGCTCCCCTCCGTTCTGACAGACGGCGCACCAGTCCTCGTTAGGGTCTTCCTCCGGCTCCGCTCTCTTTTCGGACTCTGGCTGCGCTGCGGGCTGCGGACGCTGCTCTTTCCCAGACTCTGATCCGGGAGCAGGGACCTGGACAGACACCTTCAGCTGCTGCCGAGGCTTCGAATGAGCTCCGGTGCTGCTGTCCGGTAGGCTGGACCCGACGCTGGACTGCACCTGTAGACAGAGAAAATATGGGATGTATGTTAGTTAGATATAATGACTCGGAGACAGTGGGGAAAGTGAGCATTTGAAACAAAATGTTAAGACATTAATGTAACCCCAGTAATTCTCTTTACAAATCGAACTTCATCCTCGTCCTCTGGTTCGTCCTTGATGACGATGACGGGCCCTGGGGACGCCCTTCTTCGTCGCTTGGCTGAGGGGGCGGATGGAGGCTCAGAAGTCTGCCTCCAGGAAGTCGTCCTTCATCAGAGAGATCACAGAGAGAAGAGAAGAGAAGAGAGGATTGTGACCATGATAGAGTTGAAAAAAGACAGACCTTTGTTCCATGAACTGGTTTGGATGATCAGAGCAAAGTCTCTGAATCACTTGAATGTCACTTGTTACATATTAAACAGCTTAGTGAATATAAACATAAAGGTCAGAGTGACACAGTGAACATATTAGATATATATTAATAAAGACAGGTATTTCAGTGAACCAGTTGTATTACAGGCTAGAACAAGGGACTGGAGTGGAAGAGTGAAGGCTGATTAGACAACTGCTGTCAAAACACAATTTATAGCAATTTCAGTGTAGTGCGTAGGCGTTTAATCAAATATCAAACACAGCAAGTAGCACTTCCCACGCATCTATCTAGTGAACAAGCACGGATTCAAAAACAACATGAAGGAAAAAGATTAACCATAATCTGCGCCAGAGACGGGGAACAGAGGCTAAATATTTAAACAGTCAATCATAAAAATGGATTATGGGAGGAGGGGAGGAACTGTGATGAGATTTTTAGGGTCTTTTCTTACCCCGTGCTTCTGTCTGAAGAAGACGGTTTGGCCATCGGGGAGTTCTGCCTTGCTTGAACTTGAAAGAAGATGGAAAAGAAAAGTCATGATGAAAAAGCTTCATCTAAGACACAAGATAGAATATTTAGGGGCTGCTGCTACGTCAGAGCCGTGATAATGACCTGCTGTGTGATTGAACGTGCTCGTTTTGTCTGCTGTCGCTGAAGCCAGACTGGAAGCGAAGCTGGGTTTGGGAATAGAGATGGTGATGGAGGGGACGGATCCACCGGCCTCGCTCCTCTTCAGGAAGGAGGACTCCGTTAGGCCCCGCTTTGGGAGACAAAAACAAAATAAACGTTATAAACTTTCTCTCTTAAGAATCATGTGAGATCGGAGACATTGTAGGTCCCCTTCTCCAATCTCCTCTGCTACCAACCTGATGTAGAGACATCTGTGGAGCTGCTCCGGCAGATGGAGGCTGCTGGTAGCGGGACGTACTCTGCAACACATCCATGGGTTTAGGAGGGAAGCTGGAGCTGTGGATCAGTTCTCTCAGAGACTAGATGTAGAAAAAGAAAAGTTGAAAGAATAATTTAGATTTTAAAAACAATATGTTTAGAACCACCTAGAAGTCACTTTGTCTGATTGAAGACAGAAACATTAGGTGTTTCAAATGCTGGAAGGACATTTTACACATTTACAGTAACTAACACCATCTGCTTTTATTTCCCAGTGGAAAAATTGACATTTATGAAAGAATAAAATCCTGATACAAGAAGTTTATCAAGATACAATCTAGTAGATAAACAGACTTTTTGAGGCAGAAGATAAAGTTTATCAAAACAACAATGTTCACATCAATGATTAAAAAGCATGAAGTGCACAGAGGACAACGCGTGCACAGAGGACAACGCGTGCACAGAGGACAACGCGTGCACAGAGGACAACGCGTGCTGGGAACTTGATAGTTTACACAGTCTTCTTTACACATTGATAAGAATCATAAAACTTTCCATGTGACAAAGCCTGACCCGTGTTTGTTCATTCCTCTCTCCACCTGCACTAACTCACCTGAGCGGGTGGGAACCCTGTGTTGTGAAGCATGGATGATGTGGGGCTTCTAGTGTTGGAGTGGGAGCTTCCATATCTGCGTACAGGTTGTCCCATGTTGGGGGGGCCTTGGGAGGGGGAGGACCCACCGTGGATGGGTCTGGTTGGGGGCGGAGGGCCGGGGGGGACGTGTGGGACGTGGGGGCCGTGGGGGCCGGGAGGGCCCGGGGGTCCGGGGGGTCCTGGGAGCCTGACATTTTGGTACCAGGACCAGTGGTTAGGAGGAGGAGGAGGAGCGGGCTGCCTGTGGGGCTGCTGGGAAAGCTTGTCCACCTTGGACAGAGGAACAACAGATGTCTATCAATGAAATAAAATACATAGTATTTAGTATGGTTGGTTGACAGCAGTGAGCAGACAGTATAAAGCAAGATTAAACAACGGCTCTGTGTTTTTACGCTTCTCTGTCTCAAATTAGCTTGACACGGTGCCAAAACTACTGACTGTGATGAATATATACAGTATAATATATATAATATACCTGCATCTGGAGCTGAGCCAGCGTGCTCTGTCGCTGCTGAGCGGCGACTGAGAGAGCTGCAGTGGGTGCATCTGTTCTGGGGCCTGGCTGGTGGTTGGTGACGGCCGGCCGGCCCGGGCCCCTTTCTACCAGCAGAGAACCTGGAGAACATAAGCAAACAATGAAAAATAAAATATATCACGATACAATGTCACTACACAATGCTGCTGCCACGTCGGCTCATCTTAAAAGAGAACTCCACTGCGGTCAGACTCACGATGGAGAGTTAAAAATACGATCAAAGTCGATGCAGCCGCGCCAGAGATATCTAGCGCTCGTCTTCACTTCCATTCATTCTTCCCACAATGCAACTCAATCGCCAACAATTTCTTCAGAGATTTGGGTGTGTTATGCTAGTGTGCTACAGGCGGCTAATGTAGCCTCTGCTAGCTGCTAGCCTCGAGCAGAGATGAGGTGCATACATGTGTTTTCAGCCTCTCGTCAACTAAAATGTCCT
This sequence comes from Sebastiscus tertius, assembly GCA_916701665.1. NCBI lineage: Eukaryota > Metazoa > Chordata > Actinopteri > Perciformes > Sebastidae > Sebastiscus > Sebastiscus tertius. The sequence goes on along the minus strand of CAKAOH010037237.1, from coordinate 23,770 downwards.
AAACTCCTGTTTAAGATGACTGCAGTCTGCAACCTGACATTCTCTACCGAAGAAAAAGAAGCGCATACACGACGTGGTAAAACAAAAACAAAGGAGATAATGGAGAGGAGACGTTTATGTCAACTGAAAACACAAGATTAAGAGAACATGTTATTTGGGCCAGATGAGATTAATACGCTGAAAGGCAGAGATATAACAACTATTGTTTGCTACATTCAGGAGCACACTGACAAATAAAGATAAATGAAAAGTGGATGACGTCCCCAAAAAAAGCACAGATAGAAGCCAATATCTCTCCATCAGACTGCCGAGCACTCGTTACTGTGAACGATCGGATACTTTTCCTTCTCTTTTCTTGAATCTATCATTTAAAGATCATCATTATTTTGCATTTTTTTATAACTCCTATTCACAGTGAATGGCGATGATAAAAGTATAAGCTATATAAAAAACAAATGAACAAAACACTGTGGGTAGTTATTCCTTCAGAAGATGGGTTTTTGAGACACACTGAGCCTTCTACAAATCAGTGGGAAACATGTGTTATTCAAGAATCGGTCAGCAATTATTGATCGTCGCTGCTCGATAATGTAAGTTTCTAAGTTAAGTCTTACCAAGGTCTACATTTGTGGCCCAGAAACCAGAGCGACACTGAAAGCGAACAGAACTCTGAGGGACGATGGAGGGATTACAGCTCGCTCTCATCAGGTAGTGGATCTGAAAAAGGATCTAGAGGACAAAAAGGGATGGATTGAGGATGGAGGATTTTGTCAAATTACTATTGTAAAAATGGATTTATTTACTATTTATACAGTAACATAAAGTGCGTGTAACAATCACGCTCTAAAGTAATTCAAATTGCTGATTTGATGTCAAAGTCTCTCACCAGTCTCTTGCAGTACAGCAGGGCCGTTCCACTGTGGCTGGCCGTAGCCCATTTGGTAAAGCTGATGACGTGGTCGAGGTGCCTGCTCAGAGAATTGACGTCGTCTTGCTGCTTTTTCAAACCCAGCTCGTGGTCCTTAGTCAGAGCCTAGGAGTGAATGTGTGCATGAATTATCGGGAAAAAAAAAAAAAATTCTAAATGTAATAATTGCCTTTGAAAAGTCATTAAACGATGCAAATTAAACACACCTCGAGCTGGTTAACCAGAATCTTTCCCTTCCTGTTGATCTCCATAATCAAGTTACAGATGGACTTCTTTATTTCATTAGTGACGGACTTCCGGTTTTCTTCAACTTGCTGGAGTCTGTGGAAATGAATATCATGCATCACAATAATCCAATATCAATTTCAATATGCTTATCTAAAACCTAAAATATACACAGTAACTTAGTATTCCATAGGGACCAATTTGTCAAAAATTATAATGCAAATAAATATATCCAGAAACTCTGATCAAGTTCCAGCTCTAGAGGAGAACTTTACCCGGAGCTGATGCAGCCGGACACGTCCTCGATGGCCTTTCTCTTCTCTTGCAACTGCTGCGTCATGTTCTCCAGATACTGCCTGTGGTTCCTGTACGCATCCTCCAAAAACTGATAGCTGCACACAAAGAATATGTGCATTAATGACTGAAAGCTAATTTTTTACGACAACTATTCTTGTTTTTTTTGTTCCAGGTCAATTTAATCTATCACCAATGACGCTTTAAATAATGTGTTTTTATGATACTAAAATGGTTTTGACATTAATACTCAGGACCTCATCAAAACTTTGCTTAAAGGGACTGTTTGTAAGTATCAGAAATGTCTTGTTAACAGCGACACCTGTGGCCGTTAAGTCAACGAAAGTCAGCGTCCTGTTGCCCGCGCTTGTGCTCGCTCTACATAGACATGAACGAGCATCGCTCAAAACTGAGAATGTTAGCTGACCAGACGAAGGTCTCTCCATGAATCAATGCTGATCCTAGTGTTGGTTTTTCCTGCCTCAGCCTCCCGGCCGCGGTTGGAGGGAACAGTGGAGACACCAGAGTTTTGGTCGGAGACGATAACGTTTCTCGCTGCAGAGCCACGTCACTTCACAAGACACGGGAAACCTCTGTTGATCTGGAGGAGCTGCAGCAGTTATTTCTGCACAAACGTCCACTGAACATTCACTAGATATTCTCAGAGCTACTAACTCTCCTGCAGTGTGTAGTGTGCACGCATGCACATGAGAGGTGGAGCGAAAGAGCCAGAACGAGTGCAGTGTGTGAGTGAAGGCAAGCAGGGCAGAGGAGCAGAGTACAACAGAGACTCCGGTCCTAGAGACCAAAGCTACGGTCTCCCCCGCGTCCTCCGACCGCGGCCAACACTGTTTTGCAAGACAGACTTCACCAGATAGAACTTTGCGGTTCTGGTGCTTCCGTGTAGTTTGTGTTGGAGTCTCGTCTGAACAGCGTAGCCACACGTGAGCGCGCATGGGACACCGACCCGCAATGATTTATACGTGTAAGAAGTTACAAACAGTCCCTTTAAATTCAGAAGCAGGCTTCCTAAATTATCAACAACACTTTAGCAAGCTGCATCACCAAAGCCAGTTGTAAAGGATCAATATTTATGAAAGATAAATAGAGCAATAAATTATTTTTATTTTAGGGGGGTGGGGGAAATCTGCCTACTTGTGATCCTTGTGCTTAAGCAGCTGACAGTCCCGACAGGTGAGTCGATCACACGTCTCACAAAACAGCTTCAGTGGCTCCTGCTTGTGGATGTCACAAAACACGGGCTTCTGTGTGGAGATACCTACTGCTTCTGGGATACATACATGGGGGGGGGATTAAGTACAAAGAGAAATGTGAAGTCAGCTTAAATCACCTTAAATGTTTACTCAGCTATTTAAAATCCCTATAGATATATATATACTGTACATGTATATGTACCATCATTATCATGACATCTTGCCAGAACAGGTTGAATGCAGAATTGTCGTATGTCAATATTTAACAGTGCTCCATCACTAAAGTACAGTATGTACAGTATACACATAATCACTACTGTACAGCACACAGCATTTAAATTATTCTAGGTTGATCTAATTACAGAGTAACTGCTGTTTTGCTGCCGTATACAACACACACTACCTGGAGACATCTCCTCCTTCTGGCGTATGGTGTGATCCCTGGTGAACTTGACCCTTTGGTGCGCCTCGATACACGTCACGCACAGAAATTCCACGCACTCCACGCAGTAACCTGTCGCCTCTGTGTTGTCATCGCAGCTCATACACACCTGTCGAAGACATAGAATAAAGAAAAAAAGCTTAAGAAAGAGGTGTCGTAAAACGAACTGTTGTGAGACGAACGACTCAGAATTGGAAAATTAGGACCTTACCTGGCTGGTTTTCTCCACGGTGCTGCTCGGCACCTCGGCCAAGTCCTTGACAAAGAAATTGTCCAACATGTCCATCTCCCAGCATTCCTGTCTGCATACTGGACATCGAATGGCACCCACTGGGAGCGAAAGACCAGACGCATTATTGAAGATGTCAGCTCACGACTACTTACATGACTTTATTGTTTAAAACAAACACACAAATCTGGGTGACCTGAGACTAGAAATAACTTTTAACATGATATATACAAAGATAGGCAATAGGTAGAGCTATAGTATTGAGACTAGGGTGTTAGCTACATAATACATAAACTTTTGCTGGTCTTAAAGGTCCCATATTGTAAAAAGTGAGATTTTATATTACAAAGCAGGTTTAAGTGCTTTATAAATACTGTTAAACTATGAAAACGCTCAATATACAGAGAAATAAACACAGCTGGTATTCAGAAATTGTGCGTTTGAAACAAGCCGTTTCAAAATTTCAGCCAGCCTTTTTGGAACTTTCCTTGGTCTTTGCTGAGGGAACCCTATAGCCTACTAACCTTGTTCTTTCCACTGTCAGGGAGGGCTCTGCGTACTGCAACTATCTAGTGGAAACCCTTCATCTAATCAGAGATGGACTCATATTCACACTTGATGGACAAACAATGTCTCAGATTTGTCTTTCACACAAAGTTCCCTTAAAGTAAACTGGTCAAAGTACAACTTCTTCTATGATGGGGGTGCTACAAAAAAAACATGTAGATACACAAACTCTACAGCTTTTAACTATTAAGATGAAATACTGAGTACAGACATTTGATGTTCCATATTGTAAAAAGTGAGATTTTCATGTCTTTTATATTATAAAGCAGGTTTAAGTGCTAAAAAATAAATACTGTTAAACTATCAAAACACTCAATATTTCTGGAGAAATACACACAACCCGTATTCAGAAACTGTGCATTTGAAACAAGCTGTCAGGATTTCTGTCCATTTGTGATGTCACAAATATACAATATTTAGACATTACACGGTTTTAAACGTAAATATTCTAAATGTGTCCCAGTTTATTTCCTGATGCAGTGTATGTAAATAACATTAGCTGAAAGGAAGTAAACATGGACCCAAGCTGTTGCCTGGCAACGCAATTCCATTGCAATTCCGTTGAAATGCGCTAAAACGGAGCGTTTCAGACAGAGAGTAAATACAGGTATATTCAGGCCGACAGTATGAGGAAAATAAAGGGTTTTTTTTAACATTACAGCATGTAAACATGTTCTAGTAGAAACACAAAATACAAGTATGAACCTGAAAATTAGCACGATATGGGACCTTTAAATGCTGCATATAAATTAGATGAAACACTTTTTATCTATCTGGCGTGTGATCATCCAGCCCCACATAAGGGTGGCACATTTTTAAAAAGTTACTTAACACTTCTCAATGACTTATATTTCTGCTTTCTTATAAATCTAGCTTGACATAAAGAGCTTTTTCTGCCACAGTTACATCAATCACACACAACTCTTATCTGAGCTGTTATGGAGACACTATTCTCACATGATTTGTTGTCGACTTGACCTTGTTGTGACTCACGCCTCGGGTCTGCGCTCCTGAAGGGTGCAGGGAGACACCTCTTGCAGAAGGAGTGGAGACACGGCAGCAGCTTGGGCTCTCTGTTGTGGAAGCTCAGCTTGCAGATGGGACAAGTGTCCATCAGCCCGAAGGTGCCTTGCTGCTTCAGCCTCTCCTCCTCGGCTGGCAAACTCTCCGCCTCATTCTCCACGATGATCACAATGTCGTCGTTGTCCACATTTTCAGCACTTTCATCCATGTTTTCGTGCTTCACTGATTCTGTCCTTTCAACCAATCAATACAGCGTTGCGATGGAAACAAAGGCTAGCCCGTACTCTCACTGACTCACCAAGTCAGATAGGGAATATATATACTCATATTATGCATCACAACATTAGAAGCATGCCATTCTGCCAACTGGTTTATTAAACTAACATAATAAATAACAGGTCTAGTTGAGGTGTCGCTGTTAATAGTGTCCGTGTTGGAAGCTACATTAGCAACCTAGCTTGTTTTTTTATTGCCCATATGCCAGACAGAATAAATCATTAAGTCTCCGGTTTGTGGCGTTTCTTGTTCACACAGGCGAAAGCTAACAGCGCGTAGTCACTTCTGAATCAACAGTACGCTACATATATAGTATTTTAAAGCTCATAAGTCCATCAGAGAGAGAAGCGACCATCTGTGCTCAAAACACAAACCATATATTACCCAGACGCCACTGCGCTATTTTAAAGCTACAGTGCCCGGTTGAGGCCAAACTACATTTACTTGGAAGGCGATTTGAAATTTGACATTTTGAAACCTATGGATCAATAATTCATTGTATGTATTCTGGAGCTTTATGATATACATGACTGGCTTTTCCCAAAGGTTTCTCATCTGGGAAACTTCTCTCAAAAGGACATTGTTTATGGACTTGTCATGGACAATAACAAAGATGACTTTCTGGTGAATAGCATTCTCATTGTTGGAAAATGTTATTTGCACAAATCCAAGTATGTGAAAGTTAAACCTAGGTTCAATGTGTTTCATTCTGAGTTTCTTTCTTACATAAAAGCCCTTAATGTCATGAAAAAATGCAAAAATGCATTGAAACTTCTGAGCATAATAGAAGGATATGAATTACAGGTATACAGCCCTATAGCTCTTAATTTAATTTATTATTATTTTCATGTATAATTTTACATATTTAATTGTTTTTTGTTCTTTATGCACCTTGTCCTTTTACTCTAATGCAATGATCTATAAGCCATGTTGTTTATGGAAGCCCCATGTTTATTTTGAATAGTTCATTAGTTCAGTTCAGTTCAGTACAGACAACTTTATTTACCCCCAAGGAGGCAATTCATTTGTAGCATTCCCAGTTCATACATACATACATACATACATACAACAGACAACCAATAATGAGTTAAGTCAAAGGAAACATACTAAAGGCATGGGGCCAGTTGGAGGGACAAGTTACAATAAGAACTATATAAATACGATTATAGCAATAAAAGCCAAAAAATAAGAAACAATATATGAGAACAACATATCTTAAAGTTCCTCTAGATAACAGTCACTAAAAATGGCATTATTAAATCTCCTTATTACGTGTGAATGTGTGAGATACTGTTGTTTTTTATCTATTAGATATTATTGTTGTGTCAGTTAGATTGTTGTTTTATCACTCCAGCCTAGATGCCAGTGTGTGTGTGTTTGTGTGTGTTTATGTGTTTGTGCGTGTGGAGGGAGGATTCTCTTTCCACCTGGGAGGAGCCTTTTGCTGTGGTCGAAGTGCAGTACAGGACAAATCTCTTTATCAGTGTCAATGTGTAACATTAACCTGGGTCTTTCAATAAAGACACACACAGCAGAGCATTGGGAACACTTCACAATTTGATGAGATGGACTTGACAGCTGAGAGTCACTCTATTCCTCTGAATGATGGAAACAGCATGCCTTTGATGGGACTGGGAACTTATGGGGATCCTCGCAAGGTAAGAAACTTTATATGTAAGACATAAATTCATTTTTTTAAAAATCCACTTTTCACTCTATTATTCACTCATGGTGTGTTTTTTGATAGACCCCTAAAGGAACTTCATATGAGTCAGTCAAATTGGCTATTGAGACAGGGTACAGACACCTCGATGGGGCTTTGGTCTATTTCAATGAACATGAAGTGGGACAGGCTATAAGGGAGAAGATTGCAGATGGAACTGTGAAGAGAGAGGACATTTTCTACTGTGGAAAGGTTTGCAAAGTTTGCTTGTTTGTGTGAATGTCTGAAATGTGTAACTGTTTTGGTCTGACCAGGAAACTTTTCCCCATAATAAACTTCATGGCTACAAAGTGACTGCTACATTTTTGCAACAACTAATCTATTTTTTATCTACACTGATGCAGTTGTGGAACACATTCCATCCCCCAGACTTGGTTCGACCTGCTTTGGAGAGAACTTTGAAGACATTACAGCTGGATTATGTCGACCTCTATATCGTAGAAATGCCCACGGCCTTCAAGGTATACCGTGTATTTAATTTCACATTAAAAAGATACCTGTTGAAATTGGGAAAGCATCATTATATTGTTTTTTCTTTTCTCATAGCTGTGAATTATTGACAAAATAATTTCCCCTCACTGAATATTTGTTTATTTTCTGCAGCCAGGAGATACATTTTTCCCCAAAGATGAGAATGGGAAGTTCATTTATCATGAGACGGATCTCTGTGCAACATGGGAGGTGAGACTTGGTGGTAAATCCTTTGTGGAGAACACTGTCTAACTAATTATTAATAACTTAACCCTCCTGTTACCTTCAAATTTACTAACATCTTTTATCCTTGGGATCAATTTGACCCCAGTAATTTAAACCTCCAAAAAATGATTAGAATTAAAATTGTTACCCAAGTTTATGTGTCAGGTACTTTATGTTTGTTTGTTGACTACCTAAATAGCCCTTTAAATGAAATCAATATCTTCACAGGAACCATATTTTGCCGCCCCCAAAACGTGGGGAAATATCAAAGTTCTCGTGAGAATGATGTGTCCCCTCCCCCATGTCGTGTGAACTATCAGTGGTTCTCGCACTACTACAGTTATGGTTATGTTAGGTTACGGCCCTAAAGATTTTTGAAGATTATAAAGTTGCATGTTATAGTGACCTCAATATCATCCAAAACAAATGTGTGTAAAATGTTGATATTTCTTATATGTTTTATACAGCTAAAACAGCCTGGGGTCAAATTGACCCCAAAGAACACCGATGCGTACAGCATGTGTACAGGACATTGAAAACATATCATCATTTTAATTTTATGTTTAGCCAGTTGTCCCCATTAGATTAGGAAAAGTCATTAAATATGAAGCAAAAAAAATGATGTCAATCATTTATTTAGAGACGTTAAACATTGAATGAGGTCAAGGAGGGTTAAAAATTAAGTTCAGACTTCCTACTTCCTACAAGTCAATGATACGTAGAAAGAAACAAATAACACTGTCATTCAAGTTCAAGGTCAGGAACTGAATGCGCCACTCCACTCTGTTTTGTTGTGCCTATACATTCCAGTTCAAAAACCAACTTGTTGCTTTCTGTCTGTGCTCTTTTTATGTTTTGAACAGGCTTTGGAGGCTTGCAAAGATGCAGGGCTGATAAAATCTCTTGGAGTATCCAACTTCAACAGGAGACAACTGGAGTTAATCCTTAACAAACCTGGGCTGAAACACAAGCCGGTGTCAAACCAGGTACAGACAGGAAATCAGATGCAAATATTAAACTTTGGATAGAATAAAATAAACCGCTGACAAACACAAGAAAATGCCCCAAGTCAGTGAGTCTTATTAATATACAATAAACAAATATAAAACTGTGAAGACTTCCTAAGAAAACCGTCTTGGCACATAAATACTGACAAATACAGCAAACAAGACTCACAAGGAAGAATTAATTCTATCTTCAGCAACTAACTATTTTGTGCTTTTTTTTTAACACAGGTTGAATGCCATCCCTATTTCACTCAGCCAAAGTTGCTTGAGTTCTGCCTGCAGAATGATATTGTCATTGTGGGATACAGCCCTTTGGGGACATCTAGAGATGAATCCTGGTATGAGAGAGAAATCGATCACATTCAGTAGTAAAAGTCACGGTGTTCTAGGCTATGACTGAATCATTTGCATATGACCTTGCACTTATAAAGTTGGCATTTCATTGAAATCATTTCTCCAGGGTAAACCTAAAATGCCCCCCACTGTTGGAAGATGAGCTACTGGCATCAATTGCTAAAAAGTATAACAAGACCACAGCCCAGGTGGCCCTGAGGTTCAACATACAGAGAGGAGTGGTGGTCATCCCCAAGAGCTTCAACCCTGTTCGCATAAAGGAGAACTTTCAGGTTTGGCATCAGTTCATACAGCCAATCAGCATGCTGGGTATAGCCTGCAAAAGTCCATCTTGAAAAAGAGGACATATAATATATGAAATGTGTTGCGATTGATCTGCAGATATTCGACTTCTCTCTTACTGAGGCCGAGATGAAGGCAATTGAGGGACTGAACAAGAATATTCGTTTTGTGGAGCTTCTCATGTGAGTATAGTTCAGGCTACACACTGTGCCAGTGATGTTCTGTTCCTGTAATAAATAAATAATTACTATTTCTCTTTATTGGCTCAACAGGTGGTCTGATCACCCAGAGTATCCATTTCATGATGACTACTAGATGCCTCAGATGTCAAGACTTCACTTGCATTAAATCAAATAACCTGTTTCACTTGCTTTTACAATGTGTTATGCCTTAACTTGAAAATAATGTTGATACCACTTTTATTGTAGTATTAATTAAATATGTCTCGTATAAATATTACTTTATTGATTAAAGCGACTTTATCAAAGCAGATTTTCTTTATTAATAATTTTCATTAAAAGTCTTTGTGGCAGATTTAAAGACAAATGGAAAACAGTTTTCAGCCTCACTTTTATGAGACAAACGCTGCGTCTGAGACGGAAGTGGAGGATGTCTGTCGTGTTATATGATTGTAAACTGTTATAGAAACATTTAGCAATAGTAAAAATGACCTCTGATGTTGTAAAAACGGTTATTTATGAATAAGACATTTTAAATCGAGCAGAAAACGCAAGTTAGATGACGTATTCTGCAGAAGTTTAACGCGGATGCATAAAGAGAAGAGATGTTGTTGCAGAAATAATGCTGCCTTTAAGTGCCGTAGGAAATATTGCACCTTTTGAAAGTGTCCGTCAAAGAAGGTATAAAAGGCTGTCAGACAAAAAGTCTTTTTAAAAGGTACATAGTTGCTCAAACGTGATGTCTAAATAGTAGCCGTGCCAGGAAGGGTTGTTACAAGTAATACGATCACACATTGACGTATGGTTGCAGAAAATAACCTTAATTACAACCTGAATGTCATTGATTCCCAGTCATTTTACTGATTCAACACACAATACCTTCTTAGCCTGGAATTTGCTACAAAATGACCTAAAAATCAAGGAGCTGGTATCATTAAATATTTATATATGTAAAATGAAGGCTTTAGAAGCAGACTCTATGGCATGCCATGTTTTTAGCCCCCTTGTTGTACAGCTGACTCCCAGAAAAATTCCTTTTTATCCCCCCATTTGTCTTTAGATAGTTCTCTTTTAATGTAAATTTGAGTGCTTTTAGTGTTTGTGAATTGTATTTCATCTCTATTTTTGTCTGTAACTTTGTGTTCTTGCTGCTGACCGTCTTGGCCAGGTTTCCCTTGGAAAAGAGTAATATCAATGGGACTGACCTGGTTAACTAAAGATTAAATAAAAATAAATAAATAAATAAAAATAGCAGCCATTTATTTATTTAAAAAGGATCCCCATTAGCTGATACCAATGGCATCAGCTAGTCTTCCTGGAGTCCGAAATCAAGTACATTACATTTATCACACACATACTATACACAACATCATATTTGTGTTACACTAATAAAATTCAAATTTCCCAAACATATATAAATGTCACCTTCATACACATCTTCCACAACCATTTATAGTCGGTCCTGGTATAAATTGTTGCAGATTGCTATTTACAAGCAAAACTGCATCTAACACAACCTGCGAACTCGGAAGTAGTAAAAAAAAAAAAAGTGTTCCGAGTGTCACTGAAGGCACCATAACAGCTATCCAACCGTGCTAGTTGTAGCTAGCACTGTTGCTAACGCGGATACAAACACAGACAGACAGACGACGTTAAATCACACGGAGGAGGACACCGGGTCAAACAAAGCAGACGGACCAAAGCGTCTTTTACACGTGATTCTAACTAACCCAGTGAAGCTATGTCGGACTGTCCTGCCCAGCAGACTAACGTCTACGGTAGCTGCGCAACGAGCAGCGGCAGCTAGCTAAGCTGATGCTAGCTGATGCTAATTAGCTGTATGCTAGTTTTCCATCGCCTCTAATGCTTCAATGAATGGGGGTTGTTGTGAAGACATCAGTCAACAATGTACGCTTTCCTGCTAGCCTCCTGCGTGTTGTGGTCCAGCTTGGCTGCTACTTAGCTATCTAACAAGTGGATGTAAAGACTGGAGATTATTGAGGGAAGCCTGAGTGTGATTAGCTGATGAACATCAGCAGCTAGCAGCAGGACTGAGTGGAGAACTTTGTTGGAGATGCATCAGGAAAAGATCATGCACTACCCAGGTAGCTACATAGCAACAGCAGTAGCGATGTTAGCTTGCCTTACATAACATTGGGACCATAAAGAAGGTATAAAGCGTGTTGTTGTTTACAAACTTCTTCTTGTGATCGTCCCTGGTTCAAGTCTTCGCTGCAGAGGTGATTATTAGTGGAGTGATCGTGTGTGAGGAGGACTGATGGCCTCTCGGACTAACCCTGCCCTCCGTCCCAGGTAGGGGAGTGGTGCTGCTGGTGGTGGAGACTCCTCGGCCTGGCCTGGCCTGGCCTTTGCACGGATGATGTGAAGACAGTGATCAATAGCAGTATTTATGCACTTGATTATGATGCGCCATCGTGGCTGTGATGATCAGTCTGTGAAGTGATTGAGCAGCATTTGAAGGATCATCATGATGGACACGGAGGAAGTTTCCCAAGACGACAATCACTGGAAATAATCATGAACTGTTGAAGCTCAATTCGCTGCTGATATTTAATCAGATATCATTTTTAAAGACTTGTTTCACACCAACATCACCATCAACATGTCTGCGTTTGCTGAGTTCGTCCCTCCTCCTGAGTGCCCGGTGTTTGAGCCCAGCTGGGAGGATTTCTCGGATCCTTTAGGATTCATCAACAAGATCCGACCCATCGCAGAGAAGACGGGCATCTGCAAGATCCGACCCCCCGAGGTACAAACTCACATTTTAAAACATTGAAATGAACATTAGGATTAAAGTGTGGGAGGTTTTTCTGCTCCTGCGTATGTGGCGCTGGTTTACTGAGGCCTGCACTAGTTGCCTTTACTCTAATAGAGGTCAAATAAAGCTTCATTTCTCTGCACTCAACAGCACATATTTATGTATTTCGGTGACTTTTGGGTTCATTTATTGTCCAAAAAAGTTTTTCAAAAGGCGAAATAATGTAAACAGTTCCGGTTACTATTCCTTTTGTTGTTGTTTTCTTCCTGGCCATGGCTGGCTGAGTTACAGCTCAGATTGTTAGGTTAGCTGAGAAGATGCGACATTAGGCCACACACAGGCCTGAAGCTCCTCTTACACATAATAAACCCATATTTATTTCATCTTATATGTTAGAAACACAAACAACCAGTTGAGTACATTTATTGTAAAGCACCTTTAACTGTTGGGGTGTGTCTATGTGGCTAGCAATCCATTAATACCAGTTCATAATAGACAGGATTACATGCTGAAATGAATAGCTTCAAATTGGCAGTATTCATGCACAGTTGGTCCTGTAAAAAAATACTCAGCTGCACTTTTCACACTATGAGTGATTTATTAATAATAATTATAATGTTGTTTGTGTCATGTCCTCATTATGGATGAGGTAATGATTGTATTTTCTTGTCTATCAGGACTGGCAGCCTCCCTTTGCCTGCGATGTACGCAACTTCCGCTTCACTCCTCGAGTACAGAGACTGAATGAACTTGAGGTGAGTTTGCCAAGAACAACAATACTTGAGTGAAGGCATGTGCTTTATGAATAACATGAGAAAAAAAACATTCAGAATAAAATGTATTTTGGAAATTAGGGATGCACGGTCACCAATACTGGATCGGCTATCGGTGACAATGGGTCCGATCCATTCAACTCAATTTAATGTTTATATATTATAAACATTATTCACTGCAATTTTTATTTCTGTTTAAGTTTTGACCAGTTTGTTGCTGCATTAAAAAGGCCCGCACTTGAATTGTAATTCCTGTTAGTTATGAAGATTTTCCACCAAGTCGCCGGTGTACGATTTATCATTTTAATAATGAAAAAAAAAAAAAAAAAATCTATCTATATATTTATCAGTCACATTTTGCTTTACATAGTTAGGAGGGCAATGTTTAAGTCAAGCCTGATTTTGCTTTACACACAAAAGAATGATCCCAGTCTCTTCCACACAGTGAGGCATACAGCTTATTAATTAAACACTGGTATCGGATCGGTACTCGGTATCGACCGATACCCAAAGCCCAGGTATCAGCATCGGTGTCGGGGCTGAAAAAGTTGTATCGGTGCATCCCGATTGGAAATTATTCTAACTGCAATTACATTTTGATTGACACATCTGGGAGAAACAAAGACACTCTCAACACGCTGTACGCTGCTTTAAGGTGTTAATGAACTTAATGGGCCTGAATGAATAGCTGCAGATTGTCTCCACCTGCTATGTTTTCTGTCTTGCACCTGTTGAGATTTGGATGTGTGGGTTTTTCCTTCTTCTTTTTATGTTGCTTAACGTGTGCAAAGCAAGTTCAGCAGGACAGCTCCAATATGGGAGTTCTAAGGTTTTCCCAGTAGAGTGCAGCCATTCAGACATAATTTTGCCCGAGGTGTCCACCAGTTTTCATAACAACAGAACACTGAGTGTTCTCTCTCTCTCTCTCTCTCTCTCTCTCTCTCTCTCTCTCTCGCTCTCTCTCGCTCTCTCTCCTGCCTTTTCAGGCCCTCACTCGGGTTAAGCTCAACTTTCTGGATCAAATCGCAAAGTTCTGGGAGCTGCAGGGATCCAAGACCCGATTCCCTCATGTGGAGAGAAAAGTTTTGGACCTCTATCAGCTCAGCAAGGTAAAACTATTTCAATTTGGATTTTGACTAATTATATAACATTGGTATAAGTGCTTGAAGTGGAAAAAAATATGTGCCAGCACTGTCTTTTCACATGTTGGCGTGTGTATCGGCCGCTATCAGCAATCTCTTAAGACTTATTCCTCTTTATTTATTATTTCTTTAAGGATGTTATACTGTGTTTTATTGCTATATTATTATACTTGGGCTATGCTTCTTCTATAGTAGGCCTATAATACTCCAATAATATTCCAACTGGAACATTATAGGGTTAAGGTGTGTTTGTATATTTACCCATAGTGTTAATAGTTACAGTGCTTCCTGTGTTATTTGTAGCCTATAGTTGGGTATCATTCAGGTTTTAGGAGCAGTGTTCCAGTCAGGATGCTCCTACATGTCATACAGCAGGATAAAGAGACACATTCTGGATATCTACTGTGAATAACAGAATAACCATTGTTATTACTAGTTAAATGATTATTTTATTATTTACACATATCACAGCCTTCATCTGAAGATTTAATGCTTCTGAAAATGTTTGCACTAAAAGAGCAGATTCTGAAATATTGCTATTGCTATATATATGTTGCTATTAAGTGTTGATTTTGTCCTAATATTGGACACCTGTGTGTGTTTCAGATTGTGTCCTCAGAGGGCGGTTTTGAGACGGCGTGTAAAGAGAAGAGGTGGTCCAAGGTGGCCAGCCGGATGGGCTTCCCAGCCGGGAAAGGCACCGGCTCGCTGCTGCGCTCCCACTACGAGAGGATCCTTTATCCGTATGAGCTCTTCCAGTCCGGGGCCACGCTGACCGTGAGTGCTGCTCATTTAACACAGACAAGCTAACACAGTTTGACCGGGCTTCATACAGCTTCATACATTGTGGTCGTCTACCTGAATATGTGCATACTCTTCCAGGCATTCATCCATTTTGCACCATCGTACATGAGATATACAAACCACGTTGTTTTAGAAGTTGGAATAAGTGGACATTTTGTGAGTGGGTGTTGTTATTTGGTTTAATTCTCCAATGAGCTGAATTTGTTTTTGCTGTTCCCAGTGTCCCTCTCAAATTTCAGTCTTGGATCACTTTTTTTTTATTCTACGGCTCATTAGCCAAACTTGGCTCAACAGTTACATACTTGTTTCTTCAAAACCTGCTGGAATAGATGGATTTTTATTAAAAGGTTTCCAAAACCTAATTTCTTTTCACTCCTCTCCTTTCTCCAATCAGGGCATCCAGCGGCTATACGAGGAAGGAGATGACGGGGAAGAGGTGGACGAGGGAGTCGGCGAGGAGGCAGGGGAGGAAGAGGAGCAAGATGAGGAGGAGGAGAAAGACGGGGAGGGTGATGCAATGCAGACCAAAGAGCGGCTTCTGCCTGAGAGACGCTCCAGGCGCCTTAAGTCTGAGGTAAACGGGGGGGGGGGACTACATGAAGGTCTAGTGCAAAAATGTGTTGCAGGTTGGGAAACACTGCAAAAAGTTGTATCTATTTGCCAAGCTGATGTCAAAAGTGTAATAAGCTGTTAGCTATCTTTTAGTTTTATTTAATATCGTGTTTTGTTGAATGTCAAACAGCGTTATTTATTCCTTTAACATTCAGTCCATAGCTGTAAGCATCCCTCTCCCAGCTGTGGCAGGCGTGCTCCCCGGAGGCCGTCTAACATTTGGCCTTTTAGCAGGATCGCTGTGTTTCACAGTCTGCTGTTGTTGTGTTTCTCCAGAGGGAAAACAAGGAGCCAAAAGGCCTGAAGATCTTTGGTACAAGTCCCAAGATGGTCGGCTTGGAGATTGTATCAGCTGGTGAGGATCATTTTTGGTTGACCTGTTTTGTTTTTTTACACGCGACAGACACTGAGCACAATGTGACTGTGAGCATTTCTATTCTCACACCGGCGCTTTTCCCCACCTTTCGTTTAGATGACGGATTCAACAAGAAGCAGCGTCACCTCAAAGCCCAGGCCTTCGCCATCAAAATGAGACCGCGCAAGGAGACCCTGCAGGTCAACTTCGTGAGTGACACTTCATTTGCCTGATTGTTGATATTTGATAAATCTTGAGAAACTCCGGGCGTAACCACCTCTGGATGTTCTGTGATTGTTGATCCCCCAGATCGACCTCTACCTCTGCCTGGTGTGTGGACGGGGCGACGAGGAGGACCGGCTCCTGCTCTGTGACGGCTGTGACGACAGCTACCACACCTTCTGCCTGATCCCACCTCTACAGGACGTGCCCAAGGGGGACTGGCGCTGCCCTAAGTGTGTTGCTGAGGTAAGGCTAGAGCGCGTCCTGGTCAGTCAAAACTCTTAAAGAAAGAGTAAATATATGAATTGATGATTTGCAGACCCTCACATGTACAAATGCACATGCAGTAATTCCATCTTCCCTCACAGGAGTGCAGTAAGCCCAGGGAGGCGTTTGGCTTCGAGCAGGCGGTGAGGGAGTACAGTCTCCAGAGCTTCGGAGAAATGGCTGACCACTTCAAGTCCGACTATTTCAACATGCCTGTTCATGTATGTAAAATCCACTCAGTGAGCTTCAATGCGTGTCCTTCTTCCATCATCTGGCTTGTCACACTTTCTGCTTTAACAATCGGAGGTTAAATGTTCTTTCCCCTGTTTGAGAGAAGGCAGGGGGATTTCATTATTTCCGCCTTGTTGCCCCCAGATGGTCCCCACGGAGTTGGTGGAGAAAGAGTTCTGGCGGCTGGTCAGCAGCATCGAGGAGGACGTCATCGTGGAGTACGGAGCCGACATCAGCTCCAAGGACGTGGGCAGCGGGTTTCCTGTCAGGGACGGTAAAAGGAGGCTGCTGGGAGATGAAGAGGTGAGAAGACTGTTACTTAATATTGCCGTACACTCTTCAAGTGTTGACTTGGCGTCTTATTTTTTCACATCTTGATGGGGCGACTGGGCGATTATGGCCAAAATCTTCTATCCTGATATATTATATTTTCTGGTAATTCAATAAATAAATAGTCTTTATGAAATAACACATGGTAACGCCTATTTTTGTTTACTCCTGTGTGAATTAAACACCTGACAAATGAAAATACTGAATGCTGTAATTTAATTAAGAAATGTAAGTGAAAAATAAACATAAGAGTTTCAAGTGGAAATTATAAAGAAAAAAATAAATATATAATAAAATAATATTTTTTTATTTTTTTTTTTTTTTTTTTATATATTTTTTGTACACATTTGTTAATCGCACTGAACTGAGTGGTAATGTAACGTGTGATGTAAAAACAGATCTTCAATCTTCAAATGATATTCCCTAGTTAGTATGTGCTTATTATTATCAATTTATACGACGTAATTGTGTATCTCGATACATTATTTCATTACGATACGATTCCAGTGAAAGACGATAAATTGTCATATTAAATTATCGCCGAGCCCTACTTGGAATATATATATATAGATTATAATAGGTGCATATCACACTGAGCTTACATTTAAGCCCAGTTCATTATTTTCCTACATTTTCTACGTGAGGTTTATAACCAGTAAAGTACTTGTAATGGGGATTCCCCTGTGTCCTAGAGGCATTACCTGGGTCATTTTATTCCTCAGACTTCCATCTAACAGATCCCCTAAAAGCTTTTTTTCCTCTGTTACTTAATGGCTGCTACATTAAGTTAAAAACATGACATTTGCCCTGAAGTAAAAGAAAGCACTTTGTCTCCTCCTCTCCCATCAGGAGTACGCCAACTCAGGCTGGAACCTGAATAACATGCCGGTGCTGGAGCAGTCGGTGCTCACCCACATCAACGTGGACATCTCGGGCATGAAGGTGCCCTGGCTCTACGTGGGCATGTGTTTCTCCTCTTTCTGCTGGCACATCGAGGACCACTGGAGTTACTCCATCAACTTCCTGCACTGGTGAGAGTGGACACCTGCGTGTTGGCGGAAACAAAGAAATTTAAAAAATGAAATTATTGAATTATTCATGCTCATGGAAGCTAACCTTATTCTCTTCCACTGAACGTGTTGCTCTGGGAAAAGAGCGTCAGCTGAATATCTTTAATGTTAATGTATTCCTCTGTTCCTCCAGGGGGGAACCCAAGACTTGGTACGGAGTGCCGGCCTCCGCCGCAGAGAAGCTGGAGGCTGTGATGAAGAAGCTGGCTCCAGAGCTGTTTGACTCCCAACCTGACCTCCTCCACCAACTGGTCACCATCATGAATCCCAACGTCCTCATGGAGCACGGTGTCCCTGTACGTAGTCTGATGTTTTGTTGATATAGGATCTGATTAGATAATGGTCATGTTGGTTCATTATTAGTGACATATATGTGCATGTCCCCCCTTCAGGTGTACAGGACCAACCAGTGTGCAGGGGAGTTCGTGGTGACCTTCCCCCGGGCCTATCACAGCGGCTTCAACCAAGGCTACAACTTTGCAGAGGCCGTTAACTTCTGCACCGCCGACTGGTTGCCCATGGGTCGTCAGTGCGTGGCCCATTACCGACGCCTCCACCGCTACTGCGTCTTCTCCCACGAGGAGCTGCTGTGCAAGATGGCTGCTGATCCGGAGAGTCTGGACGTGGAGCTGGCTGCTGCCGTCTTCAAGGAGATGGGAGAAATGATGGAGGAGGAGACCAAACTCAGACAGGCTGTCCAAGAAATAGTAAATGGCTCCTTTTTTTTGCTCAGTTTTATGCATGCAGAAGGTGTGGATGATTGGCGTAGTTCATTATAGCTGTTAACGCACTCCATTGGTGTTTATTTTGTGTCCCTGTCCAATGGCAAGCTTTATATTGTCACAGTATGTTTAGAGATTGGCATCATCGGTTCTCCTTCCTCCTCATCTACAGGGGGTGCTGTCCTCAGAGCAGGAGGTTTTTGAGCTTCTTCCCGACGATGAGCGCCAGTGTCACAAGTGCAAGACGACCTGCTTCCTGTCCGCGCTGACCTGCTCCTGCAGCCCCGAGCGACTGGTCTGTCTCAACCACGCAGCGGATCTCTGCGACTGTCCCCTCGGCAACAAGTGTCTCCGGTAAGAGATGCTAAACGATGTCTGACGGCACAAATATGTTCAGCATATTGTCAAGAAATCAAATTTGTTACGGCCTCGACGTACACCGTATTCTCAAGTAGATATCTGCGTGATGTATTTCAGGTATCGCTATGATCTGGAGGAGTTTCCGTCCATGCTGTATGGGGTCAAGACGCGGGCTCAGTCTTTTGACACCTGGATAAAGAGGGTCACCGAGGCCTTGGCTGCCGACCAGAAAAACAAGAAAGGTTTTATACTTAAATACTTCTACAAGATATGTATAGGCTGTACATCTCTGTGTGCCGTTTCTTGATCGTTTTGTGTCTCCCGTAGATCTTATTGAGCTCAAGGTTTTGCTGGAGGACGCAGAGGACAGGAAGTATCCCGAGAAAGCTTTGTACCGTCGCCTGAGGGAGATGGTCAAAGAGGCGGAGACGTGCTCCTCTGTAGCTCAGCTGCTGCTCAGCCGCAAACAACGGCACAGGTCAGTGGATACACAAAGCCTCGATGCACTCCCAACAGAAAAAGCAATTTACTGATAACCCAGCATGTGCAAAAAAAATTTTTCCATTCGCAAATCAATACTGTATCTGTTCAGGTTCAAAGGTGAATTAAACAGTCGCTCTTTTTCCATGCACGTCTGCAGCAGCCGTCTGCGCTCTGAGAGCAGTCGGAACCGCACCAAACTGACAGTGGATGAGCTCAAGGCCTTCGTGGATCAGCTCTATAGACTGCCCTGCATCATCAGCCAGGCCCGACAAGTCAAAGTGAGTCCTCCATGTGCTCACCCAGGCCGCCAGTTATCAATGAAATATAGCTCACACCTTCATTTCTTTCCTTTTAGTCTCTTCCCTATTCCCTCTTTTCCCTCTTCCTCCTACAAAACCCCCTTCTTTCGCCATCAATACTATTGAATTACTGCTAAAACGTCCACTCTTCATTCTTTTCCTTTTCTCCAGGAGTTACTGGAGAATGTGGAGGACTTCCACGAGCGAGCCCAGGTGGCGCTGTCAGACGAGATGCCCGATTCCTCCAAGCTGCAGGCGCTGTTGGACCTGGGCAGCGGCCTGGATGTGGAGCTGCCAGAGCTTCCGCGACTGAAGCAGGAGCTCCAGCAGGCCCGCTGGCTCGACGAGGTGAGCTCTTAACAACACGACATAACCCGTTTGTGCGGTTTGACGGCATTGTTGAAATTGCGGCCTCACGTAACAAGCGCCGTCCTCGTCACATCCCACAGGTGCGCGTCACCCTGACCGAGCCTCACCGCGTCACCCTGGAGCTGATGAAGAGGCTGATAGACTCCGGGGTGGGTCTGGCTCCCCACCACGCCGTGGAGAAGGCCATGGCCGAGCTCCAAGAGATCCTCACCGTCTCAGAGAGATGGGAGGACAAGGCCCGCGCCTGCCTGCAGGCCAGGTGAAGTTGCACCAATGCATACAAACACATTTGAAAAGACTTCATGACTTCATTTTTGCACTTTTCCTCCTTGATCACCCCATTCTTGTCTGTCCTCTGATAACCCCCAGGCCTCGACACAGCATGGTGACCTTGGAGAGCATTGTGTTGGAAGCTAGGAACATCCCAGCATACCTACCTAATATCTTAGCTCTCCGAGAGGCCCTGCTGAAGGCCAAGGACTGGACGTCTAAGGTGGACGCCATTCAGGTACCGTCTGTGTGCACACTGTGTTAGAAGCCCTTCTAACCCTCATCTAAAGCCATTTGTCCTCTTTAGCAAAAAAACATCTCTAACCTCTCTCCTGCTATGTCTCCACCTCACACAGAGTGGCGGTAGCTATGCTTACCTGGAGCAGCTGGAGAGCCTGCTGGCCAGGGGTCGCTCCATCCCCGTTCGGCTCGATCCGCTGGCCCAGGTGGAGTCTCAGGTGGCCGCAGCTCGAGCCTGGAGGGAGAGGACGGCTCGCACCTTCCTCAAGAAGAACTCCACGTACACACTGCTCCAGGTGAGCCACCATGGAAACACTTGATTTGATTCTTGCCTCTCAGATGTTTAAATCTTAGTTGAGACTGAACTGAATAAATGCAATGTAAGTGATGTGGAGTCTAATTTTTGTTGTTGCCGTTCTGTGTCCCTCGTCTGTTAGGTTCTCAGCCCTCGCGTGGACATCGGCGTCTACGGCAACAGCAAGAGCAAGAGGAAACGCGTCAAGGAGCTCATGGAGAAGGAGAGAGGAGGCTTCGACCCCGACGCCCTGAGCGACCTGGAGGAGAGCCTCGAAGAGGTGCGAGACCCGTCCACCGTCGTAGCGGCCTTCAAATCCAAAGAGCAGAAAGAAGTGGAGTCCATCCACTCGCTCCGCGCTGCCAACTTAGCCAAGATGGCCATGGCCGACCGCATCGAGGAGGTAAAGTTCTGCCTGTGTCGAAAGACGGCCAGCGGCTTCATGCTGCAGTGCGAGCTTTGCAAGGACTGGTTCCACGGAGCGTGCGTGCCTCTGCCTAAGACGGGGTCTCAGAAGAAGGCGGGCGTCGGTTGGCAGAGCAACAGCAAAGACTCCAAATTCCTGTGTCCGCTGTGTCAGCGGTCGAGGAGGCCGAGGTTAGAGACCATCCTGTCGCTGCTGGTGTCACTGCAGAAGCTGCCGGTGCGTCTTCCAGAAGGAGAAGCCCTGCAGTGTTTGACAGAGAGGGCAATGAGCTGGCAGGTATGCATGGGATCACTGATTAGAGCTTTATTTTGAACACTTCATTTCCACAGTTTGCTTTCAATCTCAGCTAAATGCCCATCCTCACACTGGTCTAACTGTCGCACCAGGACCGAGCGCGTCAATCCCTGGCCACGGAGGAGCTGTCCTCAGCCCTGGCAAAGCTGTCTGTGCTGAGCCAGCGCATGGTGGAGCAGGCTGCCAGGGAGAAAACAGAGAAGATCATCAATGCAGAGCTGCAGAAGGCTGCTGCCAACCCAGACTTGCAGGTATTATATGTTATATATTATATAGGAGACTCTAGGAATGCTGTTTGGAGGTGTGGATTGTAATTCTTGTGGTTTTCTACCGGGGCTTTGGATGTAAATATGGAATGCACCAGAAGAGGGCACTAATTTGTCAACAAGAAGTGGAACACTAGACTGGATTGACGGTGTAAAATGTGGAGAAATACAGGGAATTACAGGCGCCAGATGGCGGTCTGATTCTCATAGATGTAATGAGCCCTCAGAACCTTTATCTTATGTTTTACGTTTTATTCAATTATGCCTTTCGGTTGTGTCAGGCAAAGCATTTGGCCTTTACATTCATGCATCATGCTGTTTCAGATAAAAAAGAAGAGGTACCTGACACACCATGTCAGGCTCTGTGTAATCTCTAGAACCAGATTCTGCATTCACAACTAGAATCTGTAGGCAACGGGACGAGAATTTTAGCATCAGAAGTGTTCTGGTTTCCATTTGTAATCCGGGTAGTATTGACCAATCACCTTTGAGCAGGCTTTGGTTGAATGCAGGTTAGCGGTCCATGTGTAGAGCAAAAGAGGCGAAACGCATCGGCCAAAATACATCTCTGAACCCAGCGGCTATCGTCTGATGATGATTCATCTTAAAATTAGCTTTTTATCAGCTTGTAAACTGGCTACTTGTGAAACAGTCCAGTCGTACGCATCGTCTCTGAACTCCAACTCCACATTCTTGCGTCTCAAGTTGCTAATCGGATTGTAAACAACGAGCAGAGCACGGAAGAGGAAGTACTGGCCCGGATATCCCTGGCTAGGCCCCAGAAATATAACCCCTACAGACCTAGGGCTGGGCAATATATCAATATTCTATTGCTATCGTGATAAAAGACTAGATATGGTCTTACATTTTGGATATCTTAATATTGCATAAGTATTGTCATATCGTTGCAATATCGATATCCAGGTATTTGATCAAAAATATTGTGATATTTGATTTTCTCCATCTCACCCAGCCTTAGTCAGACCGATAGCCAACGCGTTCTGAAACTGCAGTGATTGTGACATTAACCAGGATCGTCACATACATTTGGGCTCTACTAAGTGTATTGTAAACAATGTTAAAGATGAAAATTTAATAAAATGAACATGATTTATTATTTTAAACCGTTGAATTAGATACATTTTAAAAGGATAAACACAGAGCTTGAAAACACGCTGGATGTCCTCAATAAATACAAGACCCATTAGAGACATTGAATATGTGTTCCTGTCCTTCCTCAGGGCCACATCCAGACGTTTCAGCAGTCGGGTTTCAGCAGAGCCGCGTCACCTCGCCAGTCCGTGGACTACGACGACGAGGAGACGGACTCGGACGAGGACATCAGGGAGACGTACGGCTATGACATGAAGGTATGTGAGGTAAAAGTGATGTCGTCCAAGCCGCCTGTAAGCGAGCAGGATTTGTTTTTGTAACTCTTCCCTGTTGGCGTCTGCTTTGCTGCAGGACCCCGGCGAGGTGAAGCCCTACCTGTTCTGCGACGAGGAGATTCCCGTTAAGTCCGAGGAGGTGGTCAGTCACATGTGGCCGGTCGTCACGCCGTCCTTCTGCGCTGAACACGCCTACTCCTCGGCCTCCAAGTCCTGTGTGCAGAGTGAGGCCACGTTTACTTACTGAGATTACTTCTGTCGTTTTGAGTCTGCCTACCCATCATGCCCTGTTGTTTCCATGCACAAATGATTTAAGGACAGCTATTTAGTTTG
>CAKAOH010037236.1:0-15638 GCA_916701665.1 Sebastiscus tertius | reverse complement strand
AGACACACACACACACACACACACACACACACACACACACACACACACATTGTACCTGTCAGAAATACAGAAGTGGCAACCAGCCAAGATGTTGGAGGTCTTCTGTGGTGAAGTCATGAGGTGATGTAATACATCAGCAGAATGACAAAGGGCAAGCCACAACCAGTTGCAGGAACTTTCTTTATCTTGTTTATGTTGTTTAAGAAACCAACTTCGGGTCATAAATCTACACTGAATACATCTGACAGCATCACAAATATCCAAGTCCATCCAAAATTCTTCACCCAATATAAAATCTGACAGAGTTCAATGGTTAAGTTTTGAGTACTACTTTAGGTTTACAGGTAAAAACTAACCTTGCCGTTGTTTCCATCAAAGCAGGTAAAATAATAATAAAAAGTGTCCGCAGGAAGGCCTAAAAAGTGTAACCTTCCACAAATATTTGTGTGAATCACATTTAACTTATTCATTGTTGCATTTAAATTGATTTTGACTGAAAAAGCACACAAGTGGCTCAAAGATTAGACCTATTCATTGTTCTAGTAAAAGTCACTGAGGGAACTCAACAAATGTCTTGTCATTTTAAGTTTAAGTTCAGTGTTTAAAAACTGACAATATATCATACAACATATCATCTTAAATGCTGTGTGTTGACAGCAACTATACCATAACGTCCAGATGCATGCATGAAATGCATGTTGAAACCTTTTTTCTATAACTCTCAGTCACTCAGTCAGTCAGTCAGTCAGTCACTCAGTCAGTCAGTCACTCAGTCAGTCACTTAGTCAGTCACTCAGTCAGTCACTCAGTCACTCAGTCTTTCGGACATCAGCTGTAGGGCCAGCCAGCATCCGCCATGGCTGTTAACATCCCAGGAGTGATAGCAATGGTGTTTTTCTACCTGCTGGTGCTTGGGACCGGTATCTGGGCTTCTTTCAAGTCCAAAAGGGAACAGAAGAAAAGTGCAGCCACTGGAATGGATATGGCCCTGCTGGGAAACTGGAGCATTAACTTGGCGGTGGGGATCTTCACAATGACAGGCGAGGAGAGCACAGCTGACAAAACTAGGATAGAAACTGTGAATTACAAAGTCATGCACTGTAAACAGCTGCTGTTAATTTACTTCAGAATTTCAACAGTATTAACCTGTTATTGCTAAAAACAGTGCTTTACTGTTAATACAAAAGAAAACCTGTTAAATTACGCTCATAGGCCGTTTTTTAACTGAACTATAGTGCATCCTTAAAAAACAGCACTTTACTGCTGATCAACAGTCTAAAGTATCATCAGTAACAGTTTCATGCAGTGTTTTTTTAATTCTGGGACCTGATCTGCTCATGTGAGGCTTGTACATTGTACATGATTGTAAAATCAGTGAATTAGCTTTATTGTTCTTCACTCACATGTTGTTCTGGTTTGCATTCTGTGCTTGTAGCTAGCTAGAGACACACATTTTGGGGAAAGTGTCAACAAGTCTATTATAGCCTTTTTCCTAACAAGTGCCTTTAATTGTATTCAGTGCAACTATTCCTATGTCTGTAACCTGCTAAGTCTATTCATCTAGGCAAAAAATTATGTTTATTAAAATGTATGAAAAAAATACAACCTAAATAGTGCATTAAAACAAATCAGTAAGATAAAAGAAAGGTGAAAAACATCTATATAATGTATTTTTAAACAGTAAATTAACTGTAAAATACTGTGAAATTAATCAAAATAAAACCAGTTCAAACTGTATTTTTCATTAACAGTACAAAGCTGTAAATTTCAGCGACAGTATAATAATGTTAATTTTACAGTAACATAAAGGCAACCCTGCTGCCAGTTCTTTATTGTTATTTTACTGGGGAATTCTGAACAGTGTGGTTATTAATTTAATATATTTATAATGTATGATAATATATAGGCTAGGGGAGTGCAGGGTCGTTGAGACAGATGGGACAGTTGGGACAGAGCTTTTTTAGTTAGAACGTAACTATGCCATTCACCTCACTCATACTCATCAACACCTTCTTCACTTTCAACCTCAAAGTGGAGACTTTCTGACTATTCCTCACATTTCATTCACAGTTTAGAAATATACAGCATGTAATACATTTTTGTCTCTTTTGTTATTTTTCTTCTATGATACAGTTTTTAGTTATGCCATGTACAAAAAACATATTGTGGGAAACATATGAGCATACAAGTCCAAAGTGTGTCTGCTCTCCCTGGGACAGTTGGTACAGTTACCCAAGGGTGGTTGGGACAGTATTGTTTATAGACAGACATTGTTTTATTATACAGACAAAAACAAGACAAAGGCTTTTCCTAATGGAATAAAACCCACTGTGAAGTCGCTGAGTGATTGTTTACTCAAAGTGGCAGCCAGTCAGAAACCCTTTTTTTCAAAATCCATATCTCAGTAATTTATGAAAAATAAATAAAATAAGACATTGTTAATATAGGGTGTTCAAATTTAGACTGCTATTTTTTTCAATTTAAATAATATCTTTTTAGCTTTAGCCAAGAACAAGGTGTCCCAACCTTCTCAGGGAGGCAGAATTTTGGCAAAATGCACTTCTTGTACATTTATAAAAAAAATGTGGCATTTACGTTTGAGTTGAACTCTAAAAAACTTGATAAATTGTGTCCCAACTGGCCCCGCTCTCCCCTATTTATAATTAATATAAAATTAATTTAAATTTAATTAATTAAAAAAGTTTTTAGAGTCTAAAACTAACCCATTCAGTTGAAATTATCAAAATAGTAGAATCCTATATATTTGGCTGAAAATTAACAAAGAAATAATGTCTACGTTCCAAATCTCATACGTTTTCGTTTTACTTTTAATACGTACTGCAGCTGCCCTAACAAAGTACATACTATTGCATGCAATAGGCATACAATTGGGACATACTGTACTACTTCGTCATAACATTGTGCCTTGAACTTTGACCCTCTTGCATATATCAACTGCACAGAGGATTGTGGGTCAGAATAGCCAGACCTAAATGCTAGAACTAGCGAGAAAGCTGTTCCACCCACGGAGACAAACACGCAGGCCTAGAAACCTGCTTTCTTCTCCTTGAACTCACCAACACAATTGTGATAAAATCACAAACACAAGTGGTTCCCTGCTTCTACAGCTGTGCTGCACACTGGGTCTGTACATAATCATTGGTAGATTACGAGGAGATCCTCTTGGCCGATACACATTTAGTTCAGCTCTTGGCAGGAGTATGGTACACTATGCCATATCAGATGTGGACCCAATATCTCTCAAAGCCTTCACAGTCAACCCACTCACACTATCAGATCACAGTAAGATGTCTATTTGAAGAGGCCACACACTAACTGTACTAAACTGTACAATATCACAAATTTATAAAGATGGAAATCAAACAGCATGGAGAGCTACCAAAATTTAAAAATCCCCAAATCCAATATTCAATCGATTTTTTTCAATCAAAAACATTTCCCTGTAATAATGATGGTGTAAACTCTGCTGGGGACAAAATTACCGCTATTTTTGATGAATTGGCATTGTTATCAAATTTGAAAATAACTTATCAGAAACCAAAAGACAATAAAGAACAACAAATGGTTGAACAGTGATGGCAAAAATAAGGAAAAAATGGAAAAAGAAAACTTTAAGAAAGTTAAGATGAAAAACATCGAGACTCCATAACCAAAATATAGACCTTCATAACTATGACACCTTAAAACAATACAAACACAAGCTAAGAGCAAAGAAAGAACAAGACACCAGGAACCAGCTCTCTGAAATAGAAAACAAAATATTTAGAGTCAAATCAATTCTGGCAGAAGTGGAACACTCAAAACTAAACACAACAAGATCAATTGGCAATATAAAATGACAGCATTTGGACTAATTATTTCACTGAGTTATACAGCAATATTACAAAGAAAATTGACCAAAATAAAAATGTAGAAAACTTAAAAAAGGGGCTCTATACGATATCTCGAGCATTAATATAGCATCAAACAACTAACTAATTTCCACCTGAGCAGAGAATTAAGTCGCTATCCCCGTGTGTGTTCTAATCCAAGCTTTTCTGTGCTTTGTTGACATTGCCGGACCGGCTGTGCATGCTTTTAGTGCATGTTCATGCATGTGAGCGGGCCCCACTGGCTAGCTCTGCCGCTGCTCTGCTCTCATAGTTCTGTCAGCAGCGTTGCCGTTGTTTTCACTGTTAGCTACGAGCATTAACAAGCAATTGAACAGGTGTACCTAATAAAGTGGCCGGTGAGTGTATAGACTCAGCGAGCACAGCCAGAGGAGGAGAGACTCTTCTCCCAGTGTAAAAGACAAGAGGTAGAGTCAGAACTATATTTCCTCACCTCATTCTCCAAATACCAGTCTCTGAGAAAATAACATCCCAATATAGTGAAAATACACCCCTTCTGACATATAGAAACTCCCATATTTACCTGGATGAAATGCCCGAGATGATTGCAGCAAAATATGTCACCTCATGTCATGACCTGAGGACAGCCAGTGGAACCTGAGAAACACAACTGCTTGATTTTATATCAGTCAATCTAGTTGGTAGGCCTATACTGTATCTGGTTTATTAAAACCTGACTATAATATGCATTATTTGATTTATAATTCAGTGATTATATTTTATAACCTGGTTGTTATATATCATTTTGTTTATATAATTATGTTAAGACTTTAAATATTTGATAATTCTGAATAATTCCTTGCTTTTAGAAGAACTGATACTCACTGTGTGATGGAGGGTCGAATGTAGGAACTAAATACACAACCACCCAGACCCTCCACTGTCCAGGTACTGACACACACACACACACACACACACTTTCACAGTCTCTTACACAGACCACTGAAAATTTGCATAAATGTAGGACGTGCCTACAGAAATACGTGCGGACCCCACGGTATACAGTCTATAAGGCGGCACACACTCTCAAGCGAGCAGCATAGAAGCTTCAGGTCCCCTTGGTAGAGGGCTCCATCTGTGCTTATAGAACTAGGGTATCAATATCCTAACTGCCGCCTGTGATGGAATATTTGATACACAAGTTAACTTAAAGGAAGGAAGAGGTCCCAGAGCTGATGATGTCTTACAAAGAAGGTTTATTGAAGCTTGATCAAGGAGCAATTGTCAGGTCTCCACATTGAGGTGCTCTCTGCGTGAAGGCCTCACAACTCTGCCCTTCCTCCCTGGTGCTCAGTGTCTTACCCTTATCATGTTTTGACTTACTCCATTCCTCTGGCATCTCTGACCCTAGTTGCCCTAGCGACTGGCTCTACGGTCCCCACTACAGACACAACTGTACAGATAACGGTGGCTCCTCTAGACAGGACTCCAACCCAATAATGTCAAGATCACTAACTCTTGACACTCTGACAAACACTCTGACCTTTCTACCAATAAGAGAGGAATTAATGGAAAATTCCATCACAACCCCTCCTTTTTGATCGACAGATCAACACTAATTACCCCTATATACCCCAGAATATCCAATTCAAAATGGTTCAAATTATATAATATAACACAAGAACAATGTAATAAACACAACACTCTGAATTGGGGTCACATTCATTATATCCAATATTCATTACACCTTCCTGCCAATTAGTTTTTTTATTAAATAGATTAAATATTTTAAAAACATTCCCAGAACTTAGAAATTTGAATGTGCATGTACAGTGAACCATGCAATGTAAGAGATTAGAAAGAAGGATTCTTTCAGGCACATGGGGGAGCAACTTTCATTGGAATGAATGGACACCATCTTGGAAAACAGTATCCACTTTTCATGATCCATTTATGTTTTGGATGCAGAAATCTCTAGAGTGATGTAATTTGAGCTATTTACTAGTATTTACTAGACTATAACCTTTCAAGTAAACATGATACTACTGTACACACTGGAACACTAACAGCTAGTGCTGTTCAGTTCCTCATTCTTATTATGTTCTGTGGCGCCATCTCTTAATGTCAGTGGATGTGGTGAGTTCTGGGCTTTCACTTTGAACACGTCCCACTTCTCAGGAAGCAGTCCTTTGTTGAAAATCACAGAAGCCAGGCAGGAGAACAACAAGATGGCAGCGAGGGCAGACAGCATGGAGATGGTCTTAACTGGAGAGTACTGGACATAAACACCGTCCTCGAGAGTGCATCCTGGGAAATGAATGACTGGTGCTAACCCTAGTGATGGGTGTCCACTGAGCAGTCTTAACACCAATCCCACTAGGAAGCCCATAACAGCCCCGTAACCATTGGAGATATTGAAGAAGAGGACGCAGACGAGTTGAGGAAACATTATGATGTAGGCCACTTCAGCACCAACGAACCACAACAGTACGATGCTGTTTTTCAGGGTGGTGATTGATGTACCAACCAAGCCCACTACCAACACAGAAGCACGGATCACCCACTGAAGCTCTTTGTCTGATGCCTGAAAAGGAAAGTAGAGAGGAAAAAGAAAAGGAAAACAGCAAATGATTGAGACAGTTCTGCTTTAAAGTACCTCTCTCATTGCTTCCTTATCTTATTCACTCTTCTTCCTAGATTATTTATCCATCATACCACCATTATTCCCTTTTTATTCTCCTGTACTCAATTCCCTGTCTGTCAAAATAAATGTCACACCCTCAAAAGCAAACAGTGTTTTTCACCTGAGGCCTCAGGATGTTCTTGTAGATGTTGGAGGTGAAGAGAGATGCTGCAGAAAGCAAAGCAGAGTCAACAGATGACATCACGGCAGCAGCTACACATCCAGTGCCAATAATGGAGACGAAGGATGGGGTGAGGTGCTGCAGGCTGATGGGCAGAACTAGAGCTGATTCCCCACGTTCATATGGAGATGGAGAGCCATAGGAAGTCTGGTTCCAGTCTGAGGCATGGACACGAGAGAAAGAAAGACTGAAAAATGGTCCCATTATCTGTTTGAGTGATTCTGAGAGGACCCTACTGTTTACTAAGGTGTGGACTAAGCACTGTGCCTCCAGTGTGGTACATGAAATGTAAGGATATTCCTCTCCTGAAAAGCTTGAAATATTGATCAATGAGTAGAGTAAACATGAAAAAATCATGAAAAGACACATTAATCCATTTATCAAAAGAAGAGTGGTGTGATGCGTCATGCTAGATTGTGGGGTAACATGTTGCATGTCGCTTCATATGCCATTGCACATCACATTAAAAGTTTTTGATGCAGTTGATTATTTATTTTTCAGCCACACTACAGGCACTCTTTTATTTTAAAAAAGATGATCCTAAAGAGGGATGCTTGTAGCTGGTGCAATTCTTGCTGTAACTAAGGGTGTGCCATAGGCATCCATTTTGGGCCCTCTTCTATTTACTATTAATATACTGTTTTGTGTGCTTCATATTCATCTTCATGCATTATCCTGCACTTTATTCTAAACACTATTTGCACAGCCTGAGTTTTAAAAGCCACAGTTTTCTTTGTTTATTTTAAAATAGGCATCCTTGTTTTATGTCTTAAGCCTGCTGAGCAGGTTATGCAAAGTCAAGATGTGGGTG
Organism: Sebastiscus tertius; assembly: GCA_916701665.1. NCBI lineage: Eukaryota > Metazoa > Chordata > Actinopteri > Perciformes > Sebastidae > Sebastiscus > Sebastiscus tertius. Next base: position 8,112 of record CAKAOH010037236.1, on the reverse strand, counting down.
TCTCTTAGTTCCTGTTTAAAAGTTCATTCATGAACACAGGTGCATAAAAACATCAGTTTTCGCAGTTTACACCAGTATGTAGAAACTGTTAATACCTGTGGAGGCAGCGGCTGCCCCAATCAGTATAGGAGGTATTCCAAGAACAAGTATGAGGAAACAAGCAGCAAAGCAAGAGAGCTTGGCTGTTGCTGAGGAAGAAGCCGACAAGACCCTCTGGTGGATGCACTGATATCCCAGACTCCCCAATGCCTTAAAAGTAAAACAGTTAATTGATTATTTTTTTCACTCATGTGGCAACCTCGGTATTTAAAAGGGACACTGTTTCAGATAAAAGCCTCTGCCTACAACCTGTCTGATTCTTTGGTTAAAAATGCAAAATGATCAACTATTTAAATATTTGTTATTTATGATTATTCTGATGAGATCTATCAAGACTAGAGTGAATTGCATTTGACATTGGCCATATTGTGGTTTTCTTACAAATAATAAGAAATCATCAATCATTATCCAGGTCTTTTTCTGCTCCGGTGTACCAATCCAGGGAGCGTGTAAGGTGTTGTTCATCAGTGTCTGGCTAATGTCCAAGCAGTGAGTGTTCATCAAAACAAAAGGAGCACAGAGCCACTGCAGAGACAAATAAAAATATAAATGATAAACACAAACAGCTTTTAAAGACATGGAGCTTTTTTGATGGCTTGTGTAAGGGTGTTTTCTTAAAACAAAAAAAACTTCACACTATAAAAATTAGAAAGTACAGCCAACTCACCATGCTTATGAACATGAGGACAAGCTGTATAACATCTGTGTAGGCCACGGAGTAGAGACCTCCCAGCAGTGTGTAGGTAATGGCGACGGCAGCAGAGGTCCAAATGCACAAAGTGTAGGACAAATCCAGGACCACACTCATGGTTCCTCCTGTCAAACACATAGTATCAGTGACAGCTACTCTGTGATTGGCCAAAACACAAATTGACGCCCTTGGGTTGTTACCAATCATCAACCAGAAGAATACAATATTGACAGCGTATTGGTCCAATGATGTTTTCCAAATGTCATCTCCAATCTCTACCACTTTATTGTACGTGATGAACTGGCGATAAAGATATACAGAAGCATTTTAGAAAATAAATTATTACGAGCAAATAGTAAACTACTTTTAAATACAAAACAAAACAACGACTTTTTATTTATGCTGTTCTATTGAGATGTGAGTGGATGTGGAGAGCTCCGCTCGGGGCTTGCTGCTCTGGCCTCGCCATCAGCTATCCGGGCTGGACCCACAGTAGAGCTACGCTGACATACGGCGGCCCGATGCCCGTGCTGCTCTGGATCTCGATGTGGGCAATGGGCTGCTCTATGAGACAGGCTTCTAGTGACACATAATGCACACAAGGTTCATTCCCATCCTGAGACTGCACGATTGTTTTTAAGAAATTTTGTAAGCCATTGTTTTACCGCTTAATTTTTCGTTTTACATAAGAAAGTAGAGATAAGTAGCTGACTAGTGCGGTCACAATAATACTAATAATGATAATTAATTAAATAAAATAATTATTATTGACATTTTATCAAAGGAGCTGCAGCATCTCACCTAGAGTAGGACAACTGGGGTCCCTTCATGGACCCAGTCATGAGTGGGAAGCTCGCTGGTGAGCGTCTGGTGTCTGGCCAGACTCCTTTTATACCTCCATAGTGCAATATTATGTTCCCGCAATAGAGGACTCTGCAGTTTCTGCACCGCATTTCTAGGACCACATTTCTTAGTAAGAAATATCCTACGTGAAAAGACCACAACCTCCTAAAACCGCATTACACGTAATGTGTTAAATTTTGTGCCGCCACCATGGAAACAATTTAGGTTTAGGAAAGAATGGATCATAGTTTGGTTTAAAATAACTTAACCTTTGCAAACTGCATCCCTGTTTGGCAGAGGATGACAGAACCGAAAGGTGTCAACAACACATTCTCACTCCCAACTCATCGAATACCGCCACTTGGTCAGTGCCTGTCTGCATCCGAGACCGATGCACAGGGTACCCATCCAACCATCCATCCATCCATCCATCCATCCATCCATCCATCCATCCATCCATTTTCCTCCGCTTATCCGGGGCCGGGTCGCGGGGGCACCAGGCTAAGCAGGGAATTCCAGACATCCCTCTCCCCAGCAACATTTTCCAGCTCTTCTTGGGGGAACCCGAGGCATTCTCCAGCCAGACGAGATATATAATCTCTCCAGCGTGTTCTGGGTCTGCCCCGGGGTCTCCTACCAGTTGGACGTGCCCGGAAAACCTCCAAAGGGAGACGCCCAAACCACCCCAGCTGGCCCTTTTTGGTGACTATAGGTGAGGGTTGGAACGTAAATGGACTGATAAATCGAGAGCTTTGCCTTCTTGTGTTCTCGTTTTGGACGGACCAAGGGCGACGGGTCAATATACGCTCGTTACATGCATAATGTCCTTTCAAAATAAACTTCCATTTTCACAGGAAGTTAGGTTTGTCCTGGTTGTCGTTAACTTTACTGACTGACTCAAGTGATTAGCGAGTCACATGACTAAAGACTCATGTGACTCATGCAACTGATGATTACAACGAGTTACGTGACTAACGACTGACGCGACAAAATATGTCAATGATATTTTTCGTTTCACGAACAGCGATCTATTGGTTGAAAGTCTTGTGTTTGTTGGACCCATCCACAGCACAGTCCTGCATTGATAATTAATGGCGCTGACACTAATGGAGGATCTTTTGATGCTTTCAGCCTGTAAAGACGATCCAGTAAAAATGAGCATTGGACGAAGGGAAACGTTATCATGAAGTGTTCAAATGTAATCGTGTAAAATTCAGTTTTTGGTGAGAAACTTGTATAAATATAGTGGTCTGAAGGAGATATTTTCACAACAATATAAAATAGATATTATCCCTAACACTAGCTCTCGCGGTTGAAATTGTTTTTCGGAGCGGTTTCTGGACAATGGTGAAAAAAGTTAGTCTGGAGCCTTGTATACCAGCTGCAATAACAAAACAACAAAAAAAGATCAGTATCGGCCAATATGGCTCATCGCCGATCAGCAAATGGTATCGGCGGTATAAACATTGAGGTATCTCTAATACATGTATTGTACACACGGTTACAAATATATGTATATGTAAGTAAAGTGCATATGTACAGTATATACCATACCTAAACCTATTAGTGTTAGGCCCAACCACAGCACATCCATAAAACATGCTATCACGGACAGTCCAGCTGTTAGTACTTTTCCGTACTTGGTATGGAAAGGGTCCAGCATCGTCACACAGTTTCTTTCTCTCATTGGCTTTGCAAATACCAAGCCAGCTTTAAAAGAGAAGAGAAGACATCATAATTAGGAAAAAAATAATAATCAAGTGAAGGGGAAAAAACTTACAACAATATGTATTTTTATATTTATTTCTTTTTAGCCAAGCAGAAACTAATACAACACCCTGAGGTTCAGTAAGTAATCTGTAAGTTGTTCTATAAGCATTAGACTACACTTAGGATGTGTACGAAATTGCAAAATAACATACTATTCATACTAAGTATGACATATGTAGTGTGTTCGAAATGCACAGTATGTGGATTTTGTGTACACAAAGAAATTCCCGGATGTATAATAGTTTAGCAAGAATTTCTGAGCATGAGACGTAAGCTAAAGCTGCCTTCACATGATAAGAAACTTGCTCTTCACTCACAGTGAGGCAGGGCAGAGAGCCGTGCAAAGGCAACGTGCAGCGCAAGTATAATAAGTCAACGAAAAGTGCGTAAGGAAGCTACTTCACTATTTCTCGGTAACAACAACAGTTGTAGTTGTTAACTCATTGGTTACTGAGGTCAATTTGAAATAATTTGAACTTTGAGCACAGCGCTCTGTGCCAATTTATTTTTATTTTTACAAAATATTTATTGATTTTTTTCCCCCATTTTTCCCCCCCACAAACGATAGAACACAATCAATACAGACAGTAATACACATTGACATATGCAGTACGTTAGTATGCGATTTAGATCACAGCCATAGACAGCTAAAAGAAAGTATTAATACTAATATGTGCTACCAGAATATTTTTGTCTACACACACTACACACATTGCATTACACCAACATCAAATCAACATCACATTGTCTCTCATCCTTTGACAGAATTGTGTTAACTGGCCTGTATTCAATGTTCTTGTCATCGTCTTGTTGTTCTGTTAGTGTATCGTCTTTTGTCAGCGGTTAACCAAATTCATTATTGTACAATCAATTACCAGTTCTTACCAATGGATCGATTATTCTACTTAAAATATTTGCAGTTTAATCACAATTCAAAGTTACTACAATGAACGTTTCACTGGTTATGAAACAGTCTCAATGTAATACTGATGCCTTTATATTACCTACATAAGCAAACAAAACCATCAGTGAGATGATTGGCTATTTCTGTATAGTTTTTCTTAATGCCTGTCATTATTATTTCTGTATAACATATGCAGTAGTTCCTGTCCGACTGTTGGTCTGGCTATATTTGCTTTGTTACACATACAAACACACAGTGCCCTGTCAGATGGAATTTCAAACTCTTACCAATAATAAAAGATGAGCCGTATGCCATTAACATGATGATTGCCAAAGTCAGTCCCATAGATGGCATGTACACCATCTCAGCTGTGCCAACAATGAGGCCTCCTCCGACCCACGTAGCTACAGGATGGATTAACACACAGCAAGTCATTTAGCAGACAAACAGCAGTTTTTTTGGGAGGTGTTTCAAATATTTTGTCCACCCCAATTATAGTTCAATTCAGTGAAGTTTGACTATTGACCCTCTTGTTCCCTCCACTCTCTGTGCATTGTGTATGTATGCATTCGAAACTAGGTTAAACTAACGTTAGTTGAATTCTTGTTTAGCTTTGTGCAACAAACTGGCAACCATTTGTTGCTAAGTGAATGCAATGCAACGAGGGAGGGAGAATGCGACATCTAGTGGCTGAACGTTAATGTTATCAGTTGTAATTCTTTTATTTATTTGGCATGGTGCACAATAGGAAAGGTTTTACTGTTAACTCTAACTATTTATGCTGCTTTTATCAATTTTATCTTGAGTTTTAGTGCAGTTTTTCAATTTCCAGCAACTTATTTAATTACATGTATTATCAGTTATTTTTTGTTTTTTCTGTCTCATAAACAGTTGCATTTAATGAGAAGTACAATGTATCTGACCATCAGTACCCGACTTAATCATAATGAGTGACAATGCTTTAGAGGCATTTACATCTTGTCCACATGAATAAAAATAATGATCAGGATTTTATTACAACTGTGAAACAACACTTAATACATTATTATTCTTAAATGCTTATGCCTTTCTTGGATTTCTTAACTCTGGTTTAGAAGACTAAACAACCTCAAGGGTAACCTTGTTTTCACATTCCTCATTCCTGCTAATAAACCATAACCACTTTTTAAACTCTCACATTCTTTAGGCATTCTTTTCATATTTATTAGGCTGTTGTGGGCTGTTTGTGTAGGAACTACATGCAGCGCTCTCGTCCTAATGATAGAGATATTTATATTCACAGACATATATTCAAAACATCTTGTTGCTTAATGGAATTCCAGTTTACATCCCAGTTTTGTCAGCTGTGCTCTCCTCACCTGTCATTGTGAAGATCCCCACCGCCAAGTTAATGCTCCGGTTTCCCAGCAGGGCCATATCCATTCCAGTGGCTGCACTTTTCTTCTGTTCCCTTTTGGACTTGAAAGAAGCCCAGATACCGGTCCCAAGCACCAGCAGGTAGAAAAACACCATCGCTATCACTCCTGGGATGTTAACAGCCATGATGGAAGCTGACTGGTCCCACTAGCTGATGTCCGACTGATTGACTGACTGACTGACTGACTGACTGACTGACTGACTGAGTGTTATAGAAAGAGTGGGTTGGCATTCAAGAGGACAAACAGGAAAATAGAAAGCTCCTCCACTTTAAAGATGCAGTTCATACCATCTGGTGAAATAAATAGCAACAGGTTTAGTTACATGGCAAGCTAAAGAAATATTAAGTGTGCATTTTGACCATATTTAACATTCGTATCGTATCATATTCCTGAATCTTTAATCTCCATCTGCCAGGCTCCAAAGAGAACCAAATGTCAGGGTGTGAGTTTAAAGGGAGACCCAAACGCAGAGTTACCAAGCAGAAAGGTAGATTTAAATAAAAGCGAGCTTCAATAAATGAAGCTGAAGTATCCAAAACAACAAAAACTAACAGGCATCAAAAAACAAAAATGCAGGGAGGGGAACAAAGTACAAAAGAATAAATCCAAGAAACAGAAAAACCAAACTGAGAACAAAACCAAAATTACCAACCAGAGGACACTAGGAACACTCGGATCAAGGCAGGAGTGACGAGCAAAACGGGACAAGGTAGACAAGGCTGGGGCGACAAACGAACTGACAAAGACAGAGGGGAACACACAGGCTTAAATACAAGAGGGTGATTAAACACAGGTGGAACAAATCAGGGCGGGGCAGAAAATCAACAAAGATTGGAAAACAAACAAAGGTAGGAAGTAAAACCAGACAAGACACAGGAGGAGTGAATTACAAAATAAAACAGGAAACACTGGAATGAAAGAATATAAAAGAAACCAAATCCAACACAAACCAAAATCACATTAACAGAACTAATAAACCCAAAGGAGAAACATAAGACAATCTTAACTTATAACAAACAGAAAAAGTTCAATGTTCTGGCACAGGCAGACCATGACATCAAGAGCATATCAAATAGTGACCTATCCAGAATGTTTATTTGCATTTTAGAAACGCGCCTTATGCATCTTTCATACCAGCCAAAAGCAACAGCAACCGGCATATGGATGCAAGAAGAAGAAGAAAATATAATATAAAAGAAATCAAGGAGGAGAACCCTCAGTTAGTCAGTTATATATATAAATATACACATATACCCCGCGACCCTGAATGGGATAAGCGGTTACAGATAATGGATATATACTGTTTATTTATGTAATTTTTCTAATATCACAACACTAGAACAACATAATCTACACAACACACTGAATTGGGATCACATTCATATTTCAATGTACAGGTGTAAAGGTGTATATTACACCTTCATGACAATTTGTCCCGGGGACCAACTGCAATACTGCTAGAACCTTTTTTATTTATTTATTTTTTTTTTTTACAAAAAACAGACATCTGTATCTTTGCTTCATGATTTTTTTTATTAAATAGATTGACATGTTTACACACAAGGTAAGAGCCAATCAGAAAAAGAAGAATCCTTTCAGGCTTATGTGCTGGGTGAGCAACTTATGGGCACCATGATCATGATCCATTCATGTTCTGGATGGAGAAATCTCCAGAGTGATGTAATTTGATCTATTTACTAGTATTTACTAGTTTATAATGCTTCAAGTAAACATGATACCACTGTACACACTGGAACGCTAACAGCTAGTGCTAATCATTGGCTCTGATGCCTCGGGCTGAGAGTTGTTTTTGTTCAATTCCTCATTCTTATTATGTTCTGCGGCGCCATCTCTTGGTGTCAGTGGTTGTGGTGAGTTCTGGGCTTTCACTTTGAACACATCCCACTTCTCAGGAAGCAGTCCTTTGTTGAAGATCACAGAAGCCAGGTAGGAGAACAACAAGATGGCAGCGAGGGCAGACAGCATGGAGATGGTGTTAACTGGAGAGTACTGGACATAAACACCGTCCTCGAGAGTGCATCCTGGGAAATGAATGACTGGTGCTAACCCTATTGATGGGTGTCCACTGAGCAGTCTTAACACCAATCCCACTAGGAAGCCCATAACAGCCCCGTAACCATTGGAGATATTGAAGAAGAGGACGCAGACGAGTTGAGGAAACATTATGATGTAGGCCACTTCAGCACCAACGAACCACAACAGTACGATGCTGTTTTTCAGAGTGGTGATTGATGTACCAACCAAGCCCACTACCAACACAGAAGCACGGATCACCCACTGAAGCTCTTTGTCTGATGCCTGAAAAGGAAAGTAGAGAGGAAAAAGAAAAGGAAAACAGCAAATGATTGAGACAGTTCTGCTTTAAA
>CAKAOH010037235.1:0-11112 GCA_916701665.1 Sebastiscus tertius | reverse complement strand
ATGCACATTTTTCTTACAAAATCTTCACTTGGATTCATGTTAGTCAGCTCTGATATATATTTGCTTCTATAGTTACCATATACCAAGTACTTCCTTTATTATTACTGTATATTATTATTGCTTACTGTTTTCTTAATGGACCTTTCCAGCAAAAAGTATTTCACATGATTGTACTTGTATAACCGGTGTGACAATAAACATCTTGAATCTTCTTGCATCTTGATAACCAAGTGTTTGAGCTCTGTTCGTTTGTGTTTCCGGTGCTCTCAGGCCTCTGGAAACTTTGAATAACATACCGGTCTCTCAGGTTGCTTGTGGGAGCCATCATTCAGTTGCCCTGACCAAAGGTACAGTGAAGTGTAAACTGCTACTAATGTACAAGTTGAATGATATGGAGGACGGAACCTGCTAAAATAAAATGGATGATGAACGTGTTTCCATTAGTTTTGACGAAGGCGAGCACGTTGTGACCTGCTGACAGATCCGTGATGTGATAACTGAGGTTTAAATGATGACTCAGACTCAGCTGTGAGAGAAGGAAAACAAAACCTAACAAACACAGAAATGAAGAGCATGAAACGAAACGTTCGGTGTCATGATGACACTAATAACATTTAATAACAAGTGAAACTGCGAATGGCTGCTTGAGTGGGTATTTTTTCATTAAAATCTGAATATTTAGACGATTGTTATCAATAAAAAAAACCCTCAATCAATCAATCAATCAATCAGTCAAGCAATCAACCAATCAATCAATCAATAAATAAATAAAAGACTCAATAAATAAATAAATATGTCATTAAATGTAGCAAAAATAATATAAAAAATAATTGTAGCCATTAATTGATTGATAGAATCTGACAAACTGATAAGTCTGTTTTAATTTGCTTCTTTATTTATTTATCTTCGTATTAATTCCCTTATTTATTTATTTTATGTTTTTATTTCCCTTTTATTTATTTTTGTATTTATTTTATTAATTTTTTAATCTATTTATTTATTACATTTTTCATTTATTTTGTATTTATTTTAAAATGTACATACGTATTTATTTATTTATTTATGCACTTTTTTCCCATTGCATTTCACCGCTTATCTATTCCCCCAAACTTATTTATTCCTGTATTCTTTTCTTTATAAATGTCTTTACACATTTCTTTTTACATTTCTTTATGTATTTCTGTCTCATTATGCAAATGAGGAATTGAATTATGAAATATGAAATACATAAATAAATAAAAGGGAAAATTAAACAGAAGAGTAAATAAACAAGGTAATTAATCCCAAAGATAAAATAATAAAGAAGAAAATGAAAATATCAGTTTATGTCGCATCCTATCAATTAATTAATGGCTACATTAAATGACATATTCATTTATTTATCGAGTCATTTATTTATTTATTTTTTATTTTGAAAATTTTGAAAATGGCACTAGTATCCGGCCATGCCGATAGGGTAGTTTTGGTCATGGTTTGGAAATATTTATGTCTGAGCTTTCTGTCTCCATCCAAAAGAAATTGGGACGAATACAATTTTATGTGTTTTGTGAGGATTATCCAGAGTTAAAACTACAGTCGGTAACTTTGAGCAAATATGATAAAAAGTTATTTTTAAAAAACTGTCCCTATATCCTGACAGTAGTGCATGAAACGGATTTATTAGGATCCTCATTACCACCACAGGAGTAGCTCATTGGCCCTTTACAGTCATATGTATCCACATACTACCAATATTCAATGCATAGGATCGAGTGAGTCAATACATTGTCATATGTGAAAATAAATAGATATTGTAAAACCTTAAGTTTTGTGTTGAGGAAAATACACTTTACACCAGTAGTGTCAGGTAAGTATTTGAGAAGCAGATTACAGTTTTGTAGACTGCAGTATGTAGCTCACAGTCCAGGTGATTTGTCCACAGATGGTCAGGTGTATACGTGGGGCCAGGACTCCAGGGGCCAGCTAGGTCTGGGGAAGAGGAAGCCCGGTGCCAATTCACCCCAACACCTCCGATCTCTGTCAGCGATCCCCCTGGTCCAGATCGCTGCAGGGGGAGAGCAGAGCTTCGCCGTCTCTGTCTCTGGAGGTGTGTTCGGCTGGGGCAGAAACCACTGTGGACAGCTCGGCCTGGGAGACATAACAGGTAATGTAGCAACCAAGAGATTTCTATTTTCCTTCACTTTAATTTTTATTCTCCTCATCTCTTTTTACATACCTTTAAATGGGACATACAGTATCATGAAAAACTCACGTTTTCAGTGTTTGTTCACATACATTTGAGTATCTAGAGTGATTTCCAACCCGCAAACTGTGAAATAAGACCACACAGTCCGTTTTTTGGGGGCTAGATCAGAAAACATATGATTCAACAAGCCATTCAGATTTGGCTCCCCTTCCTATGTCACATACAGGATCATTAGAACAGTGGTTTTCAAAGTAGGCTCCTGGAAATAAAGTAATAAAGTCTGAACCTGGAAATGAGCACCATATGTCTCCTTAAATGATGAATTTTGCAAGCAATAACAATATTGTAGTAGCATTTAAAAGTTATACTATTTCTATGACATGCAAAATGTTAATTTCTTTTCTATAGACAGACACACACCAACTCCTGTTCATTGTCTGAACATGAAGAAAACTACTCACATTTCCTGTGGGAAGGACCACACTGCCATTTTGACAAAGGTTAGATTCCTGATTTGTACTCTTTCCCCGTTTGTTCCTTAGTAACTTCCCATAATTTTGTGTACCATATTGTAAGTGTTACTAGATGTTGTAACCACTAACCTTACACATTTTATTGCTGGAAACAGAGTGCTTTCTATCACATAGACAGCAGACATTTTTAATAAAATAATAAATAAATAAATATAAATAGTAATACATAATTTGCTCACCAAATAACACCCATATACAAATGGAATAGATTTTGAATGGCTCTGTGAACCCAAGGATCCATTTTTTAGAGGAAAAATCTGCCTGCTTCAGCCAAGTGATACTGAACCAAAACAGTAAAGTTACAGTGCGTTAAGCCAAAAAAATGAGCTGAAAGACTCTAAAACGCTCCATAGAGCTAAGAGGAACTGAAGATTTGTATGATAATGCGCTCTGGGTTCATCACTAGAAGTGACACCTTTCATGTACTAGTAGTCTTTGAATCTATGGGTAATATACAAATTAGGGCTGTCAGTCAATTAAAATATTTAATAGCAATTAATCGCATGATTGTCTATAGTTAATCGTGATTAATCGCAAATTAATCACACATTTTTTTATCTGTTCAAAATGTACCTTAAAGGGAGATTTGTCAAGTATTTAATACACTTATCAACATGGGAGTGGGCAAATATGTTTTCTTTATGTAAATGTATGTATATATTTATTATTGGAAATCAGTTAACAACACAAAACAATGACACATATTGTCCAGAAACCCTCATTGCTACCATTTAGCATAAAAAATATGCTCAAATCATAACATGGCAAAACGCAAGCCCAACAGGCAACAACAGCTGTCAGTGTGTCAGTGTGTTGACTTGACTATGACTTGCCCCAAACTTCATGTGATTATCATAAAGTGGGCATGTCTGTAAAGGGGAGACTCGTGGGTACCCATAGAACCCATTTACATTCACATATCTTGAGGTCAGAGGTCAAACGAATTTGCGGTAACACGTAATTAACGCATTAACTTTGACAGCCCTAATAAAATTATGTATTAGTGCAGTTTTAATTTAGAAGATTAGATTTACAGTTGGTTTTATAGCCAAAATAAAAAAATAATATTACATTTATTAATAGATTGCATTTTCTGAAGATAAAAAAACATACTAACTTCTTAGATTCCCACAGACTTGTTAATAAGTAACAATAAACAACGAGTGGGACTTATGGTTGCTTCCTCAGAACGGTGCAGTGTTTACATTTGGCTCTGGTCAATATGGACAGCTTGGGCACAACTCATTCAGCGATGAACCACGACCTCGGCTTGTTGCAGAGCTCTGGGGGGCAAAGGTCACCAAGATTGCATGTGGACGGTACGGTACATTACATTATTATACAGTATATCACCTTTCATAATGCAATAATTCTGAGAACAGAATTTTACTTTATCAAATGTTGCAAGAGGCCTAGAAGCCGCTCCAATGAAACTATATGAAAAAGTAGCCAATCAAAGTGTATTTACGTCTCTGATGACATTAAAATGTTGTTTGTAATATATCTACCTCCCTACTCAGACATCACACATTAGTGTTGACAGACTCCAAGAGGGTCTACTCCTTTGGATGCGGAGAGCAGGAGCAGCTGGGACATGGAGAGGAGAGTCATCCGTCGGTGCCGCTACCTGTCCAACTGACACAAGGTAGCTACATTTCTAAAACAAGCAAATGTAATAATGTGACTGCAGTGAATGGCTCTATGAAGGAGATAACACTTTTATTATGTTATTATTCCAGACACCCTTGATGATCCTAAAGTTAGAAACATCTTCGCAGGAGGAAACTGTTCGTTTGCAACGTGCACTTCTAATGAGGTACCAACACAAATACATACAGTACAGACCATGATGGCGGGGGGTATAATGATGTCAACATCAACTCAGCTTGTTTATTCGCAGGGCGTTCATGAGGAGTCAAACATTGCCAGTGTCAACAATGTCACACAGCATTGTCTTGATGAAATGATTGACAAATGGACCTCTGAATGTGATTCAAAGTCATGGAAAAAGATAAAACAGTAAGTATATATTAGCAGTTTTCTATAGACCCTTTTTGTGTCAGCGTCATGATTATGTCACGGTGTTAGCTGGAGGCAAAACAAAGGAGAGGCTGGAGGCGAACACTAGCAGTGGGCTAACGTGTTCAGAGAATTTTTCTGCCTCCACTTAACGCTCCGCCCGCAAAATATGTCATCATGTTAACTAACAGAAAAAGGGGTCTATATGTAATTACTTTGTTGAATAGCCTGATGTTTTATGACTGTCATGACTGAAATTAATAATTTGGATCCAAAGCTTTTAACACTGTTTTCTTAGTGCAATGGACTAAAATTGTTAAATCTTCCCAGGGAAATTCACAGGACGTTTTCCTCTGCGTCCTGTTTGAATACAAGCTTCCTTGAGAAAAGGTAAACACAGTATCTTTGTGCATGATCATCACTTCTTTCAATCTGATGAATTACAACATTTACATCTTAACCGTGCTAGCGACATGGCTGGAGAGATGGCAATGTCGGTCTGTCGGTTAAGCTGTGTTCACATCACGAGCAACACAATCTACAAGTCATTTTCAATGGAAGCTGGTGATATGAAGTTACAACCTGACTCCCAACACTTGTCGCTGTGTGACGGGCGTGACACACTGCAAATAAAGTTGAGCTTTTTTCAGTGCTCCAATGACACAGTTACGCATCAACCAATCATATGTTTTTGTTTCACCCTGTTCCGTTCCATCCAAAACAATGCCGTTAGCCAGTTTCCACTGCTATTTAACGACATAACGTCAATGAGCGCTTGAGCAGAACACAAGAACACTTGAACGGCGACTCACGGACAATGTAGCTGGCCACGCTGGCCATTTTGTTGCTTTTGTCGCTCGTAGAGTGAACGTAGCAGACCACTTTGGTAACCTGAGACGCCAGATGGTTTGTTACACAGAACCATCTGAGATATGGAGGACAGAACCTGCCAAAATCAAAAATAAATGAATAAATAAAGAAATGACTCAATAAATTAATAAATATGCCATTAAAAGTAGCAAAACTAATATTAAAAATAAATGTAGTCATCAATTAATTGATAAAATGGGACATAAATTTATATTTCTGTTTTAACTAGCTTTTTTTTCATTTATTTACCTTTGTATTCATTCACTTATTTATTTACTCTTCTGTTTAATTTCCACTTTTTCCACCATTTATTTTATATTTATTTATAAATGTATGTATTTATTTATGTGTTTAAGTATTTATTTATTTATGCATGATTTTCCCTTAGCATTTCACCCCCTATTTATTTCCCCAAAATTATTTGTTTTTATTTTTATTTGGCAGAGACATTCGTGGTTCCCAGTTGATACATTTCAATGACTTTGGGGATCCCCTGACCTCTTATTAGCACCATCAAAGGCCAATACTTTTATTTATGACCAAATACCTGCAAAACTAATGACCTTCCCATCAGCCTCAGCTATAATTTATGTGTAGTACTAATTAGCAAAACACTTACCTAAGAGGTTGATTATGATCAACATTATACCTGCTAAACAGCAGCATGTTAGCATTGTCAAGCTGGTATGGATGTGAGCTTCAGCTTTTTTCTTTGTGTTTTTAGCAAAGATAAACATTTCCAGACTTCACCAAAGTACTCCGGCTTGAACTTGTCGCTTGCAAGACGTGCTTTCAAGAAACTGGTCAAGAAGGACGATGTTTTCGTTGAGGTATGTTACTGAAAAGTTTGTAATGTGTATGAAAAGTTTTGTCCTCTCAAAGTTATCTACTTTCAATATCCCGTATGTGTTACTGTTAAAAATGGCATTGTAATATTAACTCCATAATAACTCTCAAAACTTGCTAACTTGTCCAGATATTTTCTCTTGCTGTCCTTTTCAAACGAACAGGTTGAGGCTGCTGTCCTGCACTTGCTTCGTTCTCTTGATAAGAGGCCAGTGGGAGTGGAGGGGTTGAGGATCTACCTGCTTCTCAATGAGCTCCTGCATGTGATCCAGAGACACAAGGGACAACAAACAAGCACAAAGCTCACTGAGGCAGTCGCTGCTGCAGTACTGAACTTGTCTGCTGACAACCTCCGGGTCATAGGTACTGTCACCACCACACATGTAACATCAGCAAAATATCTTCATTTTTATCTTATTGTTGTTTAATAATACATTAAAGTTATAATCCTTGATATTTTCCATGAAATCAAACCCTATTTTTGATACTGTTTACTTTCTACAATAGTCATTCAATGCATTTACATTCAACAACTACCTCTCCACACAACAGCTTTTATTGGTAGTGAGTCCGGCTTTCCAGCTGCGTCTCTTCTCCTATTTTTTGCGTGTGCCGTGCGCAGTTCACAGCAACAACAGACAGTGCAAATGTTCTTTTGACAGTATATATACTAGATATCTGTAGAATATGTCACAGACATGTCATTTATAATGAAATGAAATGGCCATTATGAAAGGCAAACTCAATGTAGAAAGAGCAGCAGCAGCAGGGTAGCAGCAGAAACGCTGCCAGTGTGGAGATAGAGGTTCAGCGAGGTAGCCGCTATGCGCTGCTGACGTGTCCATTCTGTCTCGGGCGTAAGCCCTCTAAAAGCCAGGGGAAACTTGAAAATTAGTGTAAAATGTTGTATAATTATTAGGTAAGGGATAATGTACAGCGAGCCGGTCATTGTTGTGAAAGAATCCCCGACAGGGTGACGCAAAGCGGAGGGGTCTCTCATCGCCCTGAAGGGGATTCTTTCACAACAATGACCCACTAGGTGTACATTATCTCGCTTATTACATGGCTACTCACTTAAGAAATCAATAATTTGACACAAAAACGGTCCACCAGAGTCCGACATCAGAGCTGCGCCTATAGCTATAGTCTGTTATACATAGCAACGGTCTGTTATAGAGAAATTACAGACCGCAGAACGCCGCGATTGACCAATCAGAATCAAGTGTTCAACACAGCCGTGTAATAAGTGTTATTAAACCACACTTGCTGTAAAGCTGGTAACCACGGGGTGTCACCAAATCAACCAGGACTGAAACTTCAAGGATTATAACTTTATTAGTTTTAAGGTATGCCCTTGACATCCACTCAGTTGTTAAATGCTCACTGACATGAATGTCTGTTGTCTTCTTCAGGGGACTGGTGGTCCTCACTGCTGTCCTCCACCATGGTTAAACATGTGAAGGTGTGGAAGCGGGCCCTCTCAGTGATCCTGTCCTCTAAGCCTGTTCCTCGCAACTCTGGAGTCAGAAACCTGCTACTAGTCCTCCAGTATATGTACAACGTTAGTATCAGTTATAGCCCGTAAATTCTACAAATGTCACACGGCATATTCCTAAACTAGTAATCCTACTCAATCTTGTTACTACAAATAAAGCTTTTTACCTAATAAATGTAACTCTTGTTTAAAGGCCAACAGCAGGACTGAAGAACCTCAAAGGATGCCAGAAAGCGATTTCTGTTTGTTGATGGACAAAGACTTTCTTCATGAAGATCTGCAGCTTTGGCGTCTACAGTCACAACGCAAGGTAAAAAAAAAAAACACACGGTTAAATAGTTTGTGAGCTAAAGTCATGATCACTGTCCCTCCTTCTGTCTCCCTTTGTTTCTGTCACTTTTCAGACACTGCCCATTTATTTAAAGGTACTCAATGTAAGAATCAGAAATTGCTTGTTAACAGTGACACCTGTGGCCGTTAGGTCAACGACAGTCAGTGTCCTGTTGCTCGCGCTTGTGCTCACACTACGCAGACGCGAGCGAGCATCGGTGAAAACAGTGAGGCGACACACACGAGACTGAACGTGATTGGCAGGCATCATGTTGATTAACGTTAGCAACATTAGCCAGCTAAAACCACAATATCACTATATGTTTCACATGCTTGGCAGTAATGTTGGCTTTCCAAACGAAGGTCCCTTCATGAATCAAAGGCCCGGCCAATGTTGATCCTAGTGTTAAGTTTTCCTGCTTCAGCCTTCCGACCGTGGTCACAAAGCACAGGGGAGACACCGTAGTTTTGGTCTCCTGGCTCGGAGGCGATAGTGCTACTCGCTCTGGCGTTAACCCCCGTCACTTCACTCAGCAGCAGGAAACAAGACACATTTTTGCACAAACTGCAACTTCCACTGTACATTCACTTCATATTCTCAAAGCTAATCTAACTCTCTTCTGCTCCGCTGCTCGCTCCTTTTCTCATACACTCAGCGCCGCACTCTCTCTCTCTCTCTTGCTTCACCATTCACTTCCCACATGCACACACACTCTTCGCACTGGTTCTGCTTTTCTACCACAACACTAGCTTTCCCCCAACGTCGGTCACATTCCTGTTTTGCAAGACGGTCTTCACTAGATATAACTGATAATGTTTTTTTTGTGCTTCCGTGGAGTTTGTGTTGGAGTCTGAGTTGTGGTGGGAGCTGATCGTTTGTTGCCGTTAAAGCACCTGCGAGCACATGACGTCACAGACGTTGGATTTTCCTGGAAAAAACAGCCGGGGTACTTCACATTAAAAGCAGTCTACAGGCTGATAGAGGAAAACATTTTTTAGGTTAGGTTACAACCTGTTCCCACATTGCTAATAAAAAACGATTTATACATGTAAAAAGTTACACTCCCTTTCAAAGAAACATTTAAAAACACATTTAAAAATGTATTTTTATTTTCAATGGTTATCATATACATGTATTTTTAAACGTAGTTTTTTTTCTCTTTCAGAATGGGCATGCTGAGCCACTTATCCTATGTAGCTTTCCAACTCTGATGGATCTGGAGTCAAAGCGTTTTGTTTTTGACCAGAATGCTGCTTACACCAAGGTAGCTAAAGCCTTAAACGGTGCCTCATGAGAACTAGCCTTTACACACAATTCTGTCAGGGTCAGGAAATGCTGTTTTTTCAGTGTGTGTCATTGCAGTATGATAGAATGTTCTCCATGTGAGAAACAACACATCTTCACTCCCAACTCATCAAATACTGCTGCTTGGTCAGTGCCCCTTCGCATCAGAGACCGACGCATGGGGTACCCTTCTTGCATTACTTTTGGACGGCCCAGGGACGCCGTTTCAGTATACAGTACGCTCGTTACCTGCACAGAGTCCTTTCAAGATAAACTTCCGTTTTCACTGGAAGTTATGTTTAGGCAACACAACCACTTAGGTAGGGTTAGGAAACGGCTGTGGTTGGCGTTACTTTTCGTTTTACACGGGACATGAAAACTGGTCTCCTGGTTGAAAGTGTTTTGTTTGTTTGACCCATCCACCACCCCTACCGACTGCCTTGAACGGACTCCAACGCTATTAATACTACATCACTTGCTCTGACCGTCAAATACGTCAGTTTCAGATGCCAATGGGTGCTTACCAAATGGCGGTGTTTGAAGAGGTGGGAGTGAGAACGGGTTGAAGTTATCTGTCTGTTACACAACACAAAAGTGCTGTGACAAGCAATGAAAAATTAAACCTTGAACTGTATTCCAGAGGGAAGCAATGGACCGCATGTGCATGTGGGATTCCTTTTTCGATTTTTTGATGCCTGAAGAACAGTACTTTGAACTGAACCTGAGGCGGGCATCGATTCTGGAAGACACCTTTGGAGAACTGGCTGCTGCTTCTCACAGCTTCTACAAGTTACCACTTACGGTAAACATATACTGTAGTTTTGATCTGATAGCCAAAGTCACACTAGAAATGTTTGCATTATTGTATAGTTACTCTTGTATGTATGTATGGTAAGCTACTGTACGAGGAGGAAAACTTAGTCTGTGCCCTTTTGTCTTCCAGGTTTACTTTGATGAAAACTCTACAACGGATCCAGTCCACATGAAAGACTTTTTTTACGAAGTGTTTCACGAGATGGTGTCAGCTGAATCTGGGATGTTCATGTTCAACGACTCCAAAACACTGGCATGGTTCCCCTCCAAAGTAAGATGTTAGATCCTCATACGGGAAAATATATATTTTTTAAAATCACTGTATTAATGGATTTCTTTATGATGGTAAGATGTAATAATTAGGGCTGTCATCGATTAAAATAGTTAATCGAAATTAATCGCATGATTGTCCATAGTTAACTGTGATTATCGCAAATTAATCGTACATTTTGTATCTGTTTAAAATGTACCTTAAAGGAAGATTTGTCAAGTATTTAATACTCTTATCAACATGGGAGTGGGCAAATGTGCTTGCTTTATGCAAATGTATGTAAATATTTATTATTGGAAATCAATTAACAACACAAAACAATGACACATATTGTCCAGAAACCCTCACAGGTACTGCATTTAGCATAAAAAATATGCTCAAATCATAACATGGCAAACTGCAGCCCAACAGGCAACAACAGCTGTCAGTGTGTCAGTGAGCTGACTTGACTATGACTTGCCCCAA
>CAKAOH010037230.1:0-16708 GCA_916701665.1 Sebastiscus tertius | reverse complement strand
ATCCATCCATCCATCCATCCATCCATCCATCCATCCATCCATCCATCCATCCTTTAAAGGTCAGAGTCCTTCATTCATTTTGCTTATGATCACCTCATGAGCACACACGTCACCCGGCCCTCTTTATTCTCCTCTTTGCCCCACCGTTCCTCCTTCTATCTATCGCATATTCAGTCATGAGGCAAAGAGACGCGTACAACAGCACAGTTACACCGGATTTACACAGAAAGACACAAAAAAATTCAGCGACGCTTTGTCTGTTTACTCGTACACGCCGTGATTCAAACCACAATCAAGAGAGAGCAGAAACAGCAGCAGTCAAACAGAACAAAAACCTGCAAATTCACAAACCATTTTACTCTTTTGTGTGTTCTATCTGCAGATGTTTCTCTTATTTTCATAACAGGCTGCTGGAATATAGAAGACTTCAACCACCAAATCCCCTGAACATCAAACTGTTCAAGCTTCATCATCTCCCTCACCATCCGTTCTTCCTCCATCCCTTCAATCAATCTCTCCCCCGAGCCTCACCTTCAGATGACAAAACCTCTCCCCTTCATTTCTACAAAAGGAACCATTTCTCTCCCTCCTTCCACACTTCCTATCACATCCCTCTGTAACTCTAACCATTCGCCCCTCCCTTCATCACATCTGACCTTGCCTGCTTCAAAGGTCAAACAGCTGGAATGGATCGATGGTTTTGGAGAGGACTGCAGCAGAGGAGAAGATAGAGACGAGAGGAGGAAGGAGGAGGAGGGGGGAGAGAAAAATGGAGAGAGAGAGGGAGTGAAGGCTTTGGTACAGAGGAGGGAGAGGGTGATGAGAGGGGGAGGATAGAAGGAGGAGGAGGAGGAGATGGGCAGAGAGGAGATTTGAAAGAGAGGAGGGAGACGGGATAAAGAAATCCTTGCATCAGCATTCCTCTGGGTCTCTGTGGGAGCAGCAGGAGAGAAGGTGATAATAAATAGGGAGAGAGGGATGGAGGGAGGGAGGGAGGGAGGAGGAGTTGGTCTGTGAGGGAGGGATGGGAGAAAAGGAGAATAGGACAGAGAAAATTAAGGACAGAGGGAGCACCTCCCTTCTCCTTGTTCCACTTAATTGCGTTGATTGTCTCTTTACCCACAGGGTGGTAAACAATTCAGATGTGTGTGAATTGTGTGTGTGTGTGTGGGGGAATTTATGTGTGTTTTGGTCACAGTGTCCTAAATATAAAGATACTCATGCAGAAAATATGTTAATATACCAACACATAGCTCCACAAATGGCTAACACTGCATACTGACAACATAAAAAACAATCCCTGTGTTCAAATCTGAGACAATTACGTCGCTGTAGACTAATGTTACATTCACACTACAAGCGACAAAAGCAACAAAATAGCCAGCGTGAACCAGCTACATTGTCGGCGACTATGCGTTGAAGTGTTGCTCAAGCACTCGTTGATGTAGCACGTCATGCCCATCACGCAGTGACAAGTGATTGGCGTCAGTTTGTAGCTTCGTATCACCAGCTTCCATTGAAAATGACTTGTACCCTGATGCTGTGTAGCTCGTAATGTGAACACAGCTCAACACTATAGCTTACAGCATGTCTATATGGAAATAGGCGTTCATTATTTTAAAAATCCAGCTGTCTATAGAGGCTGCATAACAGCTGGCGTTTTCCTTATATGCACGTAAACAAGACCTGGAGCGCATTTCTTACGCTTCTTAAGTCTATTTTCTTCCGTTTTATACGTGTAACTACAGCGATTGTTTGTTGGGCTCTGACCGTAGCAAAATCGCAGATGACCTACACTTGATGCTGTGCCTGAAGGCATCCTGTGTAGACAAAGACGCAGGACTGAAGCTGATGCTAACGGGCTGTTCACGCTACGTCTCCTGTATACACAGTGTTATAATTCCTAGCTAACCATGTTTTGTATACAATGATGCTTCTTTTTTGTTGATCACTTAATAAACATTATTTGGTCAAATGTATATTTCTGTTTAATTCGTGCTACGAGGTTGCCCGGTCATACCGGCAATTACAAGGGCAAAAACTTACTGATCAAAATCAGTTCATCTGTAGATAAAACATAGCTGCTACATATAGCATAGTTTCTAATTGAGATTATTGGAGCGGTTTCTCTTTCAGTTTTTGTGCATAAAGCATTAAGATCGTTCGGTTTGCAGAAACTGATCCCTCTCCAGTTCCCAGTAAAGTATCGACGGCCTGCAGCAGCAGAATAAAGGTCTAGCCGTACGCCGCATAGCTCTGCTTTGTAAAGCATATCGATATCAGTTCAGACTGAAGCCTGCAGCCGCCACCAGGACACAATCAATAATTCATACACCTCCTTTACACCTGTGAATCACCAAAGCCCTCATTGTCTGTGTGCTCTTCTGTCTCTCTGCCTTTTTGTTTGCTTGTGTATTTTACACATATTTCATTATCGTTTCTCCATCCATGTTTTTCTTATCTCTCCGGGCCGTATTTGAATCCTCCTATTCATGCTGTACGATCAAAGATGAGACACAGATGAGTGAGACATTCCTGTGTGGATGAGCACACACGCGCAAACACTGTTCTCTGAATCATATCAGCTATGTGAAGAATCCCCTTCACTGAAGGGTAACTCAACAAAACAGACCCAAACGCAGCTTATGAAACTATGCTGGTCAGTATCAGCATGACAGTTATGTGGTCAGTCGACAGACAGAGTGGACAGAGTTGGATTGACACTGAATCATCAGTAGCTACAAAAGATGAGCAACTGTGATAGAATATATCTGGTTCTCTGATTAAAAAGTCAAAGAAAGCCCAGATATGTAAAAACTTAAGAAGAGTCAGCTACAACTCCCAAAGAGCATTTTGTTAAGAAACATCAAAGCACCATCAAGCTTAAAATTCTGTTGCATCCACTGCTAACAGCAAGCGCACGTTAACGATTACACTTCATTTCATACAGCAGTTTGAATCCCAACAGCAAAGACAATGTGTTCAGAATTCACTATAGCTCTGATTCACGCCCAGGGTCCAAAATGAACACCGCCAAGCGCCAAATGCAGTAGATTTTCCGTTTGGCGAGTAATTCTCAAAAGGCTTTCTGCCACTCTGGCGGTTATACATCTGTACCAAAATAGTCATGTCAGTGTAGTCTGTTCCACTGAGAGTCTGTACCGCTTTGTGTTGTCATTTACAGGCTTCACTGGAGAATTTAAACCATGAAGTACAACACTGAGGTTAATGCATCAATTATTTAACACTCATTAAAAGAGGATTGTTTTAAATGAGCATGAGATAAAACTATCAATGCAGCGTGGTTGAAGGAGGAAGTGAAGTATTGTATCAAAGTACGCAATGTCATTCGTTCGGTCACTACCCGAAGCTCATGACTATAGGTGACAGTTGGAGAGAATATTCAATGACGAATTTAATTTTCACCAATCTGCCTCACACTCCAATTTATAATCATTAATGAACAAGAAAGTCAACAAAGTAACCAGTTACTGTAGCTTAGGCAAATAAACTGCCTATTTGCTCACTGGCCGAGTTTAATACCACGGGCAGATGCGGATCCCACCCATTGAGAAGTGTAAAAGTATATACGCTTCATTATGAAACTGTGGCGGGCCTAGGTGATTAATGGGAAACACTTGATTAGACATGGGAAATGAGAACAGTGCAAGTTTTCCTTTTGAATCAAGCAGCAAAAAAGTAGGAGCATAACGTGTTTGAGTTAATTCGCCGTCATCGCCCGTCCTACGATGTGACTATTGCTCGTGCTCACGTCACAATTACGAAAAACCACATATCGTGCAGCTCTAATCGGGACACACTGAGTGTCCCTCCCAGCCGTCTTCCCAGCCATCCACAAACAGTGAACTGGCAATTGTTTCTAGAGAACACACAGTCCAGCCAGACCGGAGCAGACAGACCCAGATCTCCTGCCAGGCGAGCCAGCCATCCATCCAACCCTGACCCACATCAGGGACCTGGTCCTGGGCCAAGGCCATGAGCATCAGCCCATCAGACACTGAGGGAAAGAGACAATGAGCAGAAGCAAGAGAGAGAGAGAGAGAGAGAGAGAAAAGGGTGGAAGAATGGGGCCTCTTTTCATGCTTTTTCTTTTATACTTTTCTCTCAGATTAGATAGCAGAGAGGTCAACCTTGCTGAGCTCAAGACTGTGAAGAACACCACTGTATTTTTATTTATTTTCCTTTCAAAAAGGAGTGCAACGCCAACTCCGTTTTGTTTATTTTCGCTTCAGCTGGCCCTGACATCAAATCGTATTCTCCCTTTTCATTGCAGTGCATTATTGGCTACACTTGGTAAAACAAAAAAGTCCCTGGAGTGGCAGCAGAGTGGCAGAAATGAAGTCGACACTAGATGAGAGCAGAGACGAGCTCTCTTGAGGCTCACAGGCAAACTGAGCACAGTAAACATTGTTTTCTTCAAAAAGGCCAAAAGGACGACGGGCTAAAAAAAGGATCTGCCTGAACCTCAGTGTTTAGCTGAAAGTTCTAGGTTGGTCCAAAACTAAAGTAGACACTTTCATCTGAAGTTAGACCATAGCAATCTTCGCCATAAAAAAAGAGTTTACTGAATAGCACAGCAGTGAATTAGACGTTGGCTACTGCTGCTAAGACAACACAACTAAATGCTGTTTATTGTGAGGAATATGACAGCTTACTGGGACACAGAAAACTGTACCAACCACCTCTGCATCAAGAGAAGCAGCCTTTCAGCTACATCGAATAATTAAATTAAACAGCCATGCTCACAAACAGCCCTGCTGAACCCAGTGTGGCCCCTCCCGGCTCCACACAGCACAGTTATGAGATTTAGATCCTACCTTGTCAATCTCCTGCTGCAGGACCTGTTTGGCGACCTCCAGGTCCTGCAGTCGGACCCTCAGCTCCTCGTTCTCCTGCTCCAGACGACTCCTCTTCTTTTCCACGCTGTCCAGCTGGCTGTGGAGACGGATGGACACGTCCTTCGCCACCTGAGAGGGTGAAGAGGGAGGGATGGAGGAACATTTAGCTCAGTGTGACTTACAATCATTTGTGTCAACTGCGTGGATGAAAAAATTAATATCCTGCAAAACGCTTTACAGACAGCATGTGAGCAAATAGAAACTAATGAGAGAGTATTTCATTTGGTTTCACATATTCAAATGTAAGTGGGTTTAAGAGGAATACTTCACTCACAAAATGATCATTTGTATATCAAGTACTCACTGCGTTCAGTATAATCCAAGTCTCATTTATCCAGTCGTATGCTCAGTACCTCCCAAACACATGCATTTTCGCCAAAGACGGTAGTGGCAGAAGTGAAATAGTAGAATAGTAAGAAATAATAAGGTTTTAGCAAAGATGCATGTGTTTGGTAAGTAGTGAGCATACGACTGAATAAATAATTAATTACCGCACGAGTTGTTTGAGAGTTTGTAAACGGAAGTTTTGATATAGTTTTGCTGTCGTTAAACCTGGCCTCCATTTACTTCAATTCATCAACGATTTATTCTGTTTTTGGATTCTCTGTTTACCGTGGAGGCATGCGAGAAAAACTACGTTTTTTTTAAAAATTGAAGGTAACACGGGGTGAATAATTACATAATAATACAAATGGTCATTTTAAGGGTGAAGTATTCCTTTAATCTTTTGTTTTAGGTATTACGTAGGAAGTTGGAATGTCAAAAAGACAAAAATTGTTTTTAATTAAAGAAATAGCTGCATAAAAAACATGTCACAAAATGACATACTTAATAAATAAAAAAAAAACACTTGCAAACACTGGCCTAAACTGAAACACTATTCACAAAAAACACAAGGTTAAAATAGGTTGAATCATTATGAGACATAAGACTCATATTTTCCCCCAAAATGAAGTACATAAGGTGGAGTTGTGGGCGATTTTCAGAAACCAGATCTTAATTGATTAAGAGAAGGAGTTGACTACTATAACCTTGACATGGTGCAGCCACTTCAGTGCAAAGAGGAAAAACAAACTCTCCATGATTGTTAGTATTGCAGGGAAGATGATTGGCAAGTCACGGAAACAACTCTGCAATATATTTGACAGCGTTGTACACAGGAAGGCTAAACATACAGTATAACTACAGATACCTCACATCCACTACACTCAGAGTTTGAGCTGCTCCCGTCTGGTCATCGATTTAGGGTCAGCCGGAACATTTATAAGAAGTCTTTTATTCACTATGCCATACAGTCATTGAACTCAGAATGACTGCATCAGGGAGCACTTCTTATTTTGTAAGATGTGCTCTCCTTTATTATTTATATGACCTGCTGCTACCTGCCCATTGCTCTATTATATATACTGTTTATTTAAGTAAGTCAGTCAGTCAGTCAGTCTGTCTGTCTGTATATTTCTCCCAAAATAAAGTAGATAAGGTGGAGTTGTGAGTGATTTTCAGTAACCAGATCTTAATCTGCCAGAGCTGACTACAATAACCTTGAAACTGTCATCAGGGGATTTTGCTTGGAAGATTACTATTCATGTTACTAATCTCTGTTCAGGTAAAAGAGATGGAGCTTTGGCTCTATTTCATTTAATATTCAGGCATCAGATATGTTCTAGGAACGCAGCCAGTGCAAACGGGGACCAGTTAAATGCTGGTTATTTTAACTGAGTCTACACAGTGTGTCATCTCTATCAACAAGGACTTTTCATCCGTTTATTCTAATAAAGCCAAAAAGATAATTAACGCCACCCTGGCAGGAAGTGATCTTTTACACATAATGTGATCTTATGAACGTCTAATTGTCTCCCTCCTGAGGGGATTTATTCATTAAAAGTTCCTAATGTCAAACAGTCAAACTGGGACAAAGTCAACTCCCTGGTGTCTGATATGAAAACAGCACAACAGGAAACAAAAAGCAACAGTAAACTAGAATCACCGCCTGGCGGTTGTATCCCTCTGCTAACCAGTCAAGTTGCAGTTTACATCCATGTCTGTCCAAAATGTCATCACAACATCACTTAAGCTTATCGGACATTTGTGTGAAATTGTTATAATTGGCATATGAATTCTTGAGTCATGGTCCATAACGTGTTTTGTGAGGTCATAGTGACCTTTGACCACCAAAATCTAATCAGTTTATCCTTGAGTCCAAGTTCATGTTAGTGCCAGATGTAACGAAATTCCCTCAAGGCGATACTGGAATTGACTGAAAATTGACACTACATTGAGGGCATTAAATTTTTGATTTTTAATAAAACATAAATAGCGGTGTGTGCCAACTCGCTGTCAGAGAGAAGAGAGAGCAGAAAGCGCAGCTAGTACTGGTGTATCGATACTGCAGAAAATGAGTATTGAAACCATTTCAAATATTCAGTATCGATATGTATCGATAATTCCTCAGATATCGCTTTCACGAGAATGGGACGGACGTAAGGTCACAGTGAACTTTGACCACCAAATTTGAATCAGTTCATCCTTGAGTCCAAGTGGACATTTGTACCAAATTTGAAGAAATTCCCTCCAAGCGATCCTGAGATATGGCGTTCACAAGTATGGACCAGACGAACGGACAAACCAAAAACATAATGGCATAAAAACGCCCATCTGATAACTACATTATGGTTTAGTGGCGCTCAAGCAGTTATAATGTTATAATATTCAACATTAGAATGACTTTACTATGAGGTAAGTACAACAACAAACACTTGATTTTGTGATATTTTGTTTTCTTCAGATATGAATTTTCAGTCCGTTAGATGGTACATGAAGTGAGTGGTCGTGTTACAGGAACACAGTCAATGATCCAGGTTTAATGTCCTGATGACAAATAGATGAAGTCAAAGCACACACCTTGTTAAAGTCTTCAGACCAGCAGTGGACATTTTGGATGGGCTATTTGTCCAAGAAATATTAGACTTTTAGGAACTGGGCAGCAATAAAAATGGCATAAAACCTCATATTCTGAGCCATAACAATGGCCATTTCTGACTCATACTGATACAAACTCACGCTGGTATCTGGTAATGTAGTTTTTATGCAAGCAGTAAAATTTGTTATTTTTCCATGACAACTTTTATTAGTGTGCAACGCAAATACTCGTAGACGTGTCCTTTAAATCAAGGCTGAGAGGCAAAAATTAGCAGTACGGTAAAAATGTGTTTTTGTATGATTCTAAATGTTTCAGTTGACTTAACACATTACTGGACAGATGTTCACTCTTTCTCTTCCACGCTCAATCGGTTATCAAAAAAAACATGAATAAAAAAGGGGAAAAAAAGTGCAGAAAAAAAGAGGTAATTTGCTTTAATAAATGTCAATTTAAACTTCAAAATGATTTCTCCATTGAAACTCACTATGAGGGCTTTTATTCTAAAATGCTGCATTAGATTTGATGAAATGAAACTTTAATGATTCCCATCGGGAGCTGAGTAAAAGGATATATCCAGTTTTAGAGAAAAAGGCCTGTGTTAAATCAATCACTCAATAGCTCATAAATGTACTTAGCCTCCATTAACCTCAACACTGATTTAATCTAGTGGGAGGAGGTCTTTAGTATCTGATGATTTCACCGTTTTGTGTTGATAGATTTGACTTTTATGTTAAAAATTAGTCAGAGTGGTCCTCATTCATTAATTATTCACCATCATTTTATAATATATTCTGTACTTTGATTTGGTCCCACCTCAAAAAGGAGGTAAGAACGCACACAAAGTGGTGAAAACACAAAGCCACGTTATCCTGTTGTAGTACAGCTCTGCACTAAATGCCTGCCAGCTGCTTTCATTTGATTATATGGAAACAAGGTGAAAAGTCGGTCAGTTCAAAGCGCAGCATCATTTGGTGACAACATCACTTGGTAAGATCTGTGCCCAGATGACCTTAACTATGTGGTGCAGTAACTTTTATATACACTTTGACAACATAAAAATCAAGTTTGCATCTGGGTTCGTCTAATGTATGTTATTTTATTAATATGTTACTGTTACATATAATATAGTGTGTTCTGTTTGCAGTATATTTTGGTGAGGAAACACCGGCATGGCCATTTTCAAAGGGGTCCCTTGACCTCTGACCTCAAGATATGTGAATGTAAATGGGTTCTGTGGGTACCAACGAGTCTCCCCTTTACAGACATGCCCACTTTATGATAATCACATGCAGTTTGGGGGCAAGTCATAGTCAAGTCAGCACACTGACACGCTGACAGATGTTGTTGCCTGTTGGGCTGCAGTTTGCCATGTTATGATTGGAGCATTTTTTTAAGCTAAATGCAGTACCTGTGAGGGTTTCTGGACAATACCTGTCATTGTTTTGTGTTAATTGATTTCCAATAATTAATATATACATAGATTTACATAAAACAAGTCTATTAGCCCACTCCCATGTTGATAAGAGTATTAAATACTTGACAAATCTCCCTTTAAGGCACATTTTGAACAGATAAAAAGTGTGTGATTAATCACGATTAAATATTTTAATCAATTGCCAGCCCTAATATGTGTGTGTGTGTGTGTGTGTGTGTGTGTGTGTGTGTGTGTGTGTGTGTGTGTGTGTGTGTGTGTGTGTGTGTGTGTGTGTGTGTGTGTGCGCGCACGTGTGTGTGTGAGAGGTTGTTCACACTTGCACTGCTCATCTGCAATATCTCTCTGAACACAATTTGTAATTGTTAGCTCTTACTGTGAGTCTGTGTGTGTGTCTGTGTGTGTGTGTGTGTGTGTGTGTGTGTGTGTGTGTGTGTGTGTGTGTGTGTGTGTGTGTGTGTGTGTGTGTGTGTGTGTGTGTGTGTGTGTGTGTGTGTGTGTGTGTGTTTGAACCAGTGCCAGTGTGCAGCTGAATCCCACAATGCCCCTCTGTACTGCCCACTCTCACTCTACCCAACGGCTCCCTGAGCTCCACCACACGCCAATTCATGTTTTAATGTGTGCAGACTGTGTGTTTCTTCTTCTCTGTGCACCTCCTGTATTTCTCTCTGTCATTCAGTTTTTCTCTGGTTTCAATAGTTCCTAATGGTTCCCTTTGTACTGGTAAAATGCCGTCTCTTTCTCTTTTGTCATTTTTTTCCACTTCACCACTTTCTATCTTGTTCTCAATTTTATTCAACTGTCACACATCTTCTGATAATTGCATACCTGTTTTAGGTTATAATACTCTGATTTTCAATTAAATGCCACTTTGCAACTCTCTGTTGCTCAACCTAAATCTAGTTCATTACAGCCTTTCCATCCTCCCTAATGCTAACAGTAGATATAAATGCTGAGTATGCAGTATTTTGGCAGTTAGCATAGAACAAATTAACTAAATATATTAAAAAAAAATGGCCATCAAGCTGTAACTTTCATACTCTACTGCCGACTTCAAATTTGAAAAATTAAAAACCTCAGCCAAGATGTTTATCCAAGGACTTATTTATTAATTTATGGGTTTTCCAAGCTGTCACTGGAGCCTCACACCAACGTCTACGATATTTCATCTTTTTTCCAGCAGCTCCTTCTCTTCATATTGTGCACTGAATTGTAGGACAACAGTATCCATCAACACTACACTCAAAAATTAAAAAAAAAAAAAAAAAGCATATAGCAACTTTAAGTTGTTGCTAAATGAGCAACTGAATTTATTTTTTTTCAAAAATGGTTTTGATTGTGTTTTTCGCATTTCAGTATCATCTTTATGAATAAATTAAGACCATGCAGCAACAACAAAAATGCAAATGTGAAAACTCAATAAATTTTCTTGATAATCTTACAGCGAGTTCTTTTGCGATGGTTATGTAATTTGTGACTGTGGCCACTATACTAACTGTACTGCTTGGTGCTGTGTAGTTCCTGGGGGCTTAATCACATGAGACATAGAGTCCATCAACAGAACATCAAAGGAAGATGTCAAAGTCCCGCCCACAGTGACGGATTGGCAGGTTATCTCTGGGGGGATGCGGTGCAGAAACACGACAGCAGCGAGAACCGAGCAATAAATATGGAGATGAAATATGAAGATGGATCTTGCAGATTATCACTAGAACCAAAAGGTTTTGCGTATCAATTTTGCTCCCTCCGAATGGTCTCTCTGATGCAGATCAACAGAACACGTCAGCATCAGCGTTCGTGTATTAAGACACAGAGGAGTTCTTTATGTGGAGCTTTACGTGGATCGAACCGGACAGAAAACGTGATTGATTAACACCGTGCTTAATTTTGATCGGATATTGGAAAAAGAAACCAGCTTTTATTGATGGGATGTTTTCACCACTGCAGGTTTATGGGTCTTCATCTCCCCTCCTACACCTCAACCTCCTCCTCCTCCTCAACACTCCTTTGTCAGCCGTTGACTCCTAATAAATGCTGTATTGTTCTTCTATGTTAAAGGGAAGCGTGTAGGAATTTAACGCCATTGAAGCTGTGGTTTTACCCAGCAACAGAGTTATAGGATGTAATTAGCATTCAGTCAGGGTGTCGCCGAGCTGGGAAAGTGCATGTGTGAATGTGTGTGTGTGTGTGTGTGTACATGTGTGTGTATGTATTAAAGAGTGTGTGTGCGTGTGTGTGTGTGTGTGTGTGTGTGTGTTTGTGTGTGTGACAGAGAGAGTATGGAGTCAGGAGAGTAGGAAAAAAACTCCAGAAGCAGAGAGAGTGAGGCAAGAACAAAACACACACACTCACACTGGCCACAGGGCAAACAGCAATATCGTTCAACAAGTGGCAGTTAGTCATCAAATAGGTCTCTCTCGTGTACACTACACTGTGTGTGGTTTGTGTGTTCGATGGTGTTCAACGGCAAGTCTCGAGTCTTATTAAGCCAGTTTGCGCACGCACACACACACACACACACACACACACACACACACACACACACTTCACTGGCTGCATGTAAAACCTCTCTGATAAAATCTACAGAGAGGGAAGCTGTTAAACTGATGGTCGTTAGGGAAACACAACAGCTGTATGTGTGTGCGTGCACTTCTACTTGTCTTTGCAAGGATCAATTTCCGTTTTGAACTTAAGATAAAAGGGCGTTTTGTGTGGTTACCATTTCCTCAAAAAAGGCTGTTTCGTCACTGTTCGCATTAACGTTATATTTAGGTTTTGTTGAGGTAAAGGTTGGGGTGAAACATGGGAAGACATGGCATTATGTCTGTGAAACTCCTCACAAGAAGATATAAGTACAAGAAAATTATTATTATTATAAAAATCACAGAAAAATACGTTTAAAAAAACAGAAATATATAGTCTAACCCTTCCCTTTTTTCCATTTTCTGAATAATAGAATGGATATAAATCAAAGATATGATGTAATATGATGTGATGATACATTTCTTTTAAGTTTGGTAGCTGGAGAGGTGCCAATTTGCTGCCTGGGCACTGCTGAGGTGCCCTTGAGCAGGGCATTGATATCCTAAACCATTAGAAAGTTGTCCTCTAGATTTAAACTCATCTGTTTAGGAGCAGCAACAGCACTGCAGCACCTGGGGATAACTCCAGCGTTGCCCCGGAGCATTGACAGAAGAACTACTGAAACATTCATGTCTTTCGGTGTGGGAGGAAACATGTAAACCTGAGAGAGGCTTCAGTCGGCTCTGACAGGGTTTGAAATCAGGACCTTCCTGCTCTGAGGCGACAGTAACAAACACAGAGTCACTCTGCTTAAAATGAATTTATCACACCGCTTTGCCCATAAAAAACAAGCTCAGCAGTCCTTTGTTGTTTCATAATGTCATTTGTGACTGAAAGCGACTTCCCCATGGTCGTGTCTTTTTTTAACTTTACCAAGAACATTAACATCTTTGTTGTTGAATACATGTTGGAACCACAATTGTATTTATGGGGGCTCTTTCACTTCGCTTTTTTGTCTATCTCAGAGTATTTTACCATTCTGTTGTCAAGTAAAATAAGAACATAACCATTTATACTGATGCTAAATCTGACAGAAACACTCCTT
Organism: Sebastiscus tertius; assembly: GCA_916701665.1. NCBI lineage: Eukaryota > Metazoa > Chordata > Actinopteri > Perciformes > Sebastidae > Sebastiscus > Sebastiscus tertius. Next base: position 3,809 of record CAKAOH010037230.1, on the reverse strand, counting down.
CAATCTGTAGTTTTATTTACCTCAGCACTCTGCTGTTGTTTATCAAATCACAGACTCATGTTGGGGAACGATGACTCCACTGAAACTGTAAGGCGTCTGAGGCCTGACAGTCGACCTTGGAGGTGACTTTATTGTTTTTTTTTTAATGAGCTATGAAATGTGCTTACAAAGTGCGGCTCCCTGTAGAATCGACTGCCTGCTGTTTAGCTGAACCCCTCCGTTAATCACAGAGGAGAGTCCTGCAGAATCAGTTCGTAGTTATGCAGACAGAAAAGAAGTGTTTTGAGTGAATATTTCATAATCACACTACTGGTTCTTAAATAGCTGATAAACCAAAAATAGACTGCTGCTCCGTCTCCATCTGGTTTCATTGCACTTTTTGTTGCAAAACATCAATAACAAATCAACAAAGTCTTATTTTGTAATAGGGCTGTGGTGACATGGCCAAAATCTTCTATCCCGATACAGATAATTTCATATCTCGATAAGGATATTAATCACAATATAGATATAGATTTCTGGTAATTTAATAAATAAACAGTCGATTTGAAATAACCACATGGTAAAGTCTAACTTTGTATACTCCTGTGTGAATTAAATATTGAGAAATGAAAAGTGCTGAATATAACTTGCAAAATGAACAGGACAGTTTCAAGTGAAATGATAGAGAAAAAATAAGTTTGTTTACATTCGGTGTCATTGCAACGTACAAGTAATGGACATGAAGTGTCATAGCGTTAAATATTCATACCAATTGAAAATGTGCCACTATACATATAATTATTATCTCTGTTGTCTAAGGGTGTGTTTAGATACGAGCTCTTCTAGTTTTGTCCGTTCCCTCCAGCTTTGCTCTCACGTGCAAGGATCAGAACGTAAAGCGGCGTCCAAATGACGTATAAATTGCCCTAACGCAGTTCGGCCGCTGGTTTTTCGACATCACGATAGAAACAATATAGAAAAATGTTAACTATTTTGACATTGTTTTGACGATATACATGGTCATATCACCCAGCCCTAGTTCGTAAGATAAAGACCCAGTAACGTCCGTGTTGTGGGGAAATCAGTTTTCACATCTTTTACTTACGTATTAGAACAATTCAAAAATACTCCCAGTTATAGCGCCAAGTTTATAATTTCTATTCTGTTATACTATGTAGTTTAACCGACTGCAACATGTTGCATTTACAGTCTTTATCTGCAAAGCATCAAAATGCCACCATAAGATAAATGCAGTAGGTTATAAAGTATGATATTTCTCTTTAAAACGTAGTATAACAGAAGTATAAAGCTGAAAAAAATGGTAATATTCAAAGTACAAATATCTCAAAATTCTACTGGAGTAAATCTACATGGTTACTTTCCACCTCTGCTTCTGTAACATCCTTTAAAGTCCTACATCTGAAGATGCTGAACTCCTGGGAATCATGATTACGATGTGCCTCGCAGGGAGTGCTGGTTAACTAAAGAGATACGGCTGACACAACCTTATTCTGCTTATAAAATAACGAATGACAACTTGAAACACATTTCTGCTTCTCTTCTTCTCATCTACGCTGTGGATTTCCTGCAAAAGCCTCATATTGCATCAGTTCATCACTGCTGTTTTCTGTGTGTGAGCACTGTCATCATTTCATAAGAAGAAATAGCTTTACAGCCCTGGAGCCCATGAAGACGCTATAACTCATCACAATGTGTCAAACGCACACACACCAGCACATCCATGCTATAGGCAGGTACAAACTATACTTCCATATCACTGATGTAGCTGCTCTCTTGCTCACAATTTATGATTAATGCTTTCCATATTCAAAGCTTGTCAGCTATAACATAGTGCATAGAGTGTTTATATATTTCATTCAAGTCTGCTCAAAAAGGATTTTGCATGAGGCGGTGAGTAGCTCTGAGGTAGCCTCTGGTGTTGATGTTAAGCGTTGATGCCGTTGACCTTTTTGACATGCGTCCAACATTCTGGCCTCTCAACACCCATTTAGAGGATGTTACATCACAAGTAATCTGCTTCGTGTCTATATATAAAGCCATTATGTGTGGACGAGAGAGAGAGAGAGAGAGAGAGAGAGAGCCAGTGGCGTGACAGCTGTTCTAGTACAGCCTGTGATCCATCTATCTCTGGATAAAGAGAGAAGAGAACGAGAGATAGGGAGGGACGCAGGGCGCTGGAATGTGATGAATTCCTTCACCACAATCCTTGGCATGTCATTTGGCAGTTGGAAAAGTGTGTCTCACCTCCGATATCACCAACCATCATTCTGCCCATCCATCCGTTCATGCATACATACAGACATCAATCCAGTAGTGTACTTGATATCATAGTAGTCGTAGTGGTATTTGCAGTAGTACTTGATCGGGCTAATGATTTTTCTCATTATCAATTTATCTCTCAATTATCTCTCTAATTTTTTAAGTGAAAAAAGTCAAACTTCTCTGATACCAGTTTCTTAAATGTGAATATTTTCTGGTTTCTTTACTCCTCTATGACAGTAAACTGAATATCTTTGAGTTGTGGACAAAACAAGACATTTAAGGACGTTATCTTGGAAACATTGATCGATATTTTTTACCATTTTCTGACATTTTATAGACCAAACAACTAATCGATTAATCAAAAATGAAAATAACATTTATTTAATTCATATATAATCGTTATTTGCAGCCCTAAAACCAACAGATATTAAATATTCAATTATATAAAACAAAGACAAGCAGCAGATTTATCACATTTGAGAGGTTGGAACCAGTGAATGTTTTGCATTTTTGCTTGATAAATGACTTAAAAGATTCATTGATAGTCAAACTTGTCAATTTTCTATCGATTGACCCTTCAGCTTAACATTTGAGCACAATTGAACAGCGATTGTCCAAAATATTAGCAAACATAACTAAGTGTGACAGGTCTGTGAAACTTCGGATCTCTCCCGTTCCAAAAGAGTGTGCATGGTGCTCTAATGAGAGACTCAATCACCAGAACAAATCATGTTTCACATTACCACTCTAATTGTCATATGCAGTGAAATGCTGCACTGTAGAGCTCGTCTGTGGAAAAGTAGAATCGTGCTGCAACACTAGCAGACTGAAGTAGACAAAGCTGACTAAAGCACAGTAAAGAAAGGATCAGATTCTGATTGGCTATATTTTAGCCAATATCGATCTGTTAAAATATGTCTGGATTAGCCACGATACCAATACTTAGGATCGGCTTGGGGCGTCTCTGGTAGGTGGTGTCAAAACCAAAAAGAGCAAAGGTGTGAGTAATGGATTAACAGTGTGTTTATCTGCTCTCATGTAATAGCTAGTTCACACTACACCACTTTGGCCCTGATTTTCCGCTCCCTGACAGTTTTTGGAGATCCCCGACAAAAGGCCCAGATCAGAGACAAATTGGCGTTGGCTCACACATCGGTGCTCGAGCGTCATGTGTGAACTGCTCAAAGACACGAGCCGAGAGCTCGCCTATGCCTCGTAGATACATTCCAGATACCTAGCATGCTAAATATCTGGACCTGTCGGGGTCCTTTGTGTAACTTACGAGTTCTGCGGTGCTGTAAAAACTATGATGGGATAAATAATCAGTCCATGTAGCAAAAGTAGTGGTACTGCTTTGAATCGTCCCATACTGGCATGACACACACACACGCACACATGCACACACACACAGTGGAAACCACAGTCCCTAATGGGAACAGGGATGTACTGTAATGATTGATACTCGCATGGAAACTGTACTTCCTACAGTGAGTGCATGACACATGGTGCAAGAGTGGGGGTTGAGGAGTGTGTGTGTGTGTGTG
>CAKAOH010037229.1:0-13045 GCA_916701665.1 Sebastiscus tertius | reverse complement strand
GATGGATGGAACAGACTAGAGACCTAGAGCATTCAGAAGATGGATGGATCAGACTAGAGAAGAGGATGGATGTAACAGACTAGAGACCTAGAGCATTCAGAGGATGGATGGATCAAACTAGAGACCTAGAGCATTCAGAGGATGGATGGCTTTCCTAGCTAGATTGACAATAAGGAGGTTTCTGAGCAGTTTACACAACACAGAAGTGCTCGCCGTCCAATCGCCGAAAAATGCAATTCTTGCAGAAATCTCCAAATTGTCAAAAGTACACCACTTCTATGTGACATCTACTGTTGACCTGCTGTCTCCCCATAAAGACCCCCTGTAACCTCCCTAAAAAAAGGGTGTATTGTGGGTCTCAGAGGGTTAAAGCATTTACTAAATATGAACTGTGGCGAGTTGTATGCTCTATATAACATTACACTCTTTCCCTCCATGTGCAGCGCGGCTCTGAACAAACTGTGCACTGTAACAGGAGGACGTGTGGAAGGTAAGTGGAATGTTTCTGCAAATAACTTATTATTTGTTGCCTGTCAGATGCAATGAGATACATACAGGCGCTTCACATTAGGTACACACACAGTGTACACACACAGACACACACATCCTGCAGAACTGACCTGCACATCTGCAGATGGAAGGACGACGGGAGGATCAGGGAGTACGACACGAGTCCCCCTGGAAGCAATAAGATAATCAGGAGTAGACGACTATTTGTACTTGTCACTGAGATAGAGGTGTCGTTATACGTTAGCGCCCCTTCTCTCTCCCGCTCACGCTCGCGCTCTTCCTCTCTCAAGCCTCCACTTGTCTGTCTGTGTGTTGCTTGGCGAGTGCTGGTGTGTAGATAGACTGATTGCAGAATCCAGCTATGATAAACAACGCTAATGAACTGAGAGGTTATAGAGTACACAACCTGAGGAAAGCAAAGGAGACAAGGAGAGAGAGCACAGGGTGACATTCATTCATCATCGAGTCTCGCAGACCGTCTGCAACGTTTCATACAAATACATCTTTGCTGCTCTCGTGCTGATTGATAGAAGCTGATTAGTGATTCTACCTACAGTATATACAGTTCATCAGAAAGTTGAGGAAACTCTTTCTGCTACTCAGAAAGGCAGTTTGTGTTTCCGAGTTGGACCAAATGTAAGAATGCGATAGTTTGCATTTGTAAGGAAAGATGACAGACCTTTGTGTTTATTGTCGCTGCATGTGAACTATTATTGAATTCGCCTCGGGAGTGATGTTTTCGTTAGCTGGCATGGCAGCTGGATTCTCACGAGAATCGCAGGATCACATGTCACCAGAAAAATCTGTCTCGTCAGGCTTCAGGTAATGCATTTGTGTCCGGCAAACCAGCTACTGCAGCTGCAGGCATGCCTTAGGTGTGTGAGACGATGGATTTGAATGAATTTTCTGGAGGGGTGGGGTGTGGCACAATGAACAATCCTTTAGATTTTGGTGACGATTCGGATCATGATCCGGATTCAGGAATTCTTTTTTGAATTCCGATCAACCTGAGCATTAAGACCTCAGGGTATAACACATGCGCAGTGTAACCGATGACGCGCGACCCCGCCCCCTTCTGAGAGCAGAGAGATACGTGTGTGGATGTGTGGCGACATGGAGGTGCGGGAGCTGCTGTCCGTCCACGATGAGAGGGAACAAAGCAGTAGATGACGGGATGAGAGACAACGTAGTGTAACGTTATAGAGACATAACAAGGCTGCTGAATGAGAGAGGCATCCGCCGATACGTTACACGGAAACACAGCGTGTTAATAATAAGCTGACCACCTCACGATACCGCCAGCTGGGAGCTGGGACCTGTTTTTAAAGTCACGCACCTCAGCGGAAGTCTGCGCTCTCCGAGTGCCATTCTAGTATTATATATATATTATTGATATATATATGATATTTTTTTGCTAGAAACAGGCAAAATCAGACCTTAAGCTTTGGCCCGCGGGCCTCACTTTGGGCAGCCCTGGCCCAGATGAACTTTAAGCCTGGTTTCTAGTTCTATTCGACTGTATGTGGAACAAATGCCTGACTGAAAAATTGACCCAATTCCACAACATAGTTGATGTGCCACAGCACGTTATTCTTCTTCTTCTCCTTGCCATCTGTGGACTTTGTTGATTCATGGCAACGCTGAGAGAGGAAATGATGGATTACTTTATAAGAGTCCATATCATTTGTTACAGTTGGATCAGCAGCAGCCTCATCATTTATGGGTGGCAGCAGCTGACGGTAGCATGTGAACAGTGTGTGGTGGCATGTGTGTTTACGTGGCCACCACAGGAGGTCTGCGTACCCAACACAGTAGCTGGACATATCACAGAGACCTATGGCTTGGGAAACACACACACACGCAAACGAGAGCACATGCACATTTCTTCCCCGAATGCTTGGCCCGGGAGTCCAGGGAGATTTGGGAACCATTCAGAGTTGTGTTCACAAGGCAGCAGAAGCCTTTATCCTCCCGTGTTTGTCAAGGTCCTTTTAAACAAATCCATTAGGACCAGGCGCCGCAGGGTTTGACTGCCCAGCGTGGGCACACAGATGGCTTGGCCTGGTTTTCAGACACATACACACACATTATGATTGGCTTGTACAGGTACTGATGGTCCAGACCCAGCAAGGGGTCTCAGGCTGTTTTGGACAGGAAGACTGCTCAGAGTGGACGAAGCAGGTCAGAGAGGGAAGATCAATGGAGAGGAATATTTTCCATGAGGAGAGAAACACTGACTCATTTAACCAACAGAAACCCAAAATACCACCGAGTCAGGGAAATAAAGCCCAGCTAATATGGGAGGCTCTTTTCATAAGAGTGGTCTCATCATAAATCCATACAATTTGGTAAAAACGAATCATATCATAGACCTTTCATCATTGGCCTTCTTTCAAAAAGAAAAGGTGGGAACAGACCTTTGTTTCCGTTTTCAGGGGGGCGTGTCAGCAGATCCACTCACCGGCGTGAGTACTCGGCTCCATTTCCACCAGATCTGGTGACGGAGGGCGTCTTAACGCTTTCCATTCATTTGCTATGGAAGGCAGAGTGTTGCGGCGAGTTGAACAGGGTCTGTATTTGCATAAAATTGAAAAAATCTCAACTTTTAAACTCAACAAACACTAATTTCTTTAACGCATTACCGCAATTGGTCTTTCAGAGGTTGTAGCGGGCTCAGTTTTAAAGCTAGATGTGGCAAATAATCTATCGATACACGGACGTCAAGAATCAATGTTTTACTAAATAAATTATAAACCTCCTAACAATCCAATGGCTGCTATTCTGTCTTTAGGGGGTTATAACAGGCTCAGTGTTAAAGCTAGAGGGAAGATCGGCATCATATGAAACTAGGAAACCTGATGAATCCATCGGTACCAACCGACCATGTCATACTAGCTTGTCGGGAAGGAGGTTAAATTTTAATGAGGAAAAACTGGCATGTCCATTTTCAAAGGGTCCCTTGACCTCTGACCTCCAGATCAGTGAATGTAAATGGGTTCTCTGGGTACCCACGAGTCTCCCCTTTACAGACATGCCCACTTTATGATCATCACATGCAGTTTGGGGCAAGTCATAGTCAAGTCAGCACACTGACACACTGACAGCTGTTGTTGCCTGTTGGGCTGCAGTTTGCCATGTTATGATCTGAGCATATTTTTTATGCCGGACAATATTTGTCATTGTTTTGTTAATTGATTTCTACATACATTTGCATAAAGCAGCATATTTTCCCACTCCCATGTTGATAAGAGTATTAAATACTAGACAAATCTCCATTTAAGGTACATTTTGAACAGATAAAAATGTGATTAATCAAGATTAACTATGGAAAATCATGCGATTAATCACGATTAAATTTGTTAATCAATCGACGGCCCTAAAATAAATATTTCACGGTGCAATGTAATCTTGAGTTTTACAATATGCTTCCTTTAACCTCCAAACTGTTGATGGAAAATGTGCAAAGTAGTCATCACCGTCGGTTACCTCTGTTCCGAGGGACAATTTGTTGTTTGAAAGAGAAAACAGAGAGCAGCCTAAAGAAAGCTTTACTCATATCTCATAAAACACATCTGTCCTAATGGCTGCTGCAGCGGGTTACCTGGCTACAGCAGCAGGAATTCTACGGGACAATGGCAGTATACGGGAGAGTGATGGTCAGTGAGGGCGAGGCGTTTCTCAATGGTCTTTAAATGTCCACTCTACGCCAGACTTTTATGACCTTGTCGTGTGGGGTTCAGAGCTGTTGCCCTTTATAGTCACATGAAATTTATAGGTGTAATACAGATGGACAGCTGGGATTGACACCGCGGTCACACACGGTGAAAACGACAACCCCGGCCCATTCATAAAAACACCATTCAGGGTTTCACTATCACGCCGTTCGTGGTGAACTGGGAGAAAAGGATCCAACCATTACAAGACAGGTCAGACTTGACTGAAGCAAACCAGCACAAACCAGAACCTGCTCATACAAACATATACACCATCAGCCTGCACCGTCATTGTAAAACTGAACCAACTAAAGAAATGTTTGAACATATTTACTGAGCCCAACTAGACCCCCTAGGAGAACATTTTTAGTATCTCGTTCCTTCAAGTTAGTAACTCGATGGAACAAGTTACTTCATAGAGCACTTCTTCCAATCATTCCTGACAGTCCATGCATTGCTGATGTACGGAGCCCCCTTAGATGATGTACTTCAGTAAAGTTGGAAAGATATTGACAGATTCAAACTTCCTGGATCAATAACTCATAACCAAAACATTGTTAAAACACGACAGCTCTTTCTAACCGTAGTGAGGTAGACAACGAGCTACAACCTCATTTTAATCACAACGAGTCGTCCTCCGAGCTGGACTCCATAACATCGGTCTCTATGTGCAGCCGGCTGTGAGACGAGCCGTCAGGGACCGTCTACAAAGTGCAACTCCGAAAAGAGAAAAATATTCAGTAACTTCAGTATTATGCAGTGTAGTACCACCAAAAATACTTCACACATCAGTGATCTCCTCATGGCTGTACTACTACATTTAGTTTGGAAAAATATGCTTTTGTATAATTTTGAATGGGAGAAATATTCAATAACTTCCCTTTTATAAAGTGTGGTGCCAACAAAATGCCTTGATTAGTTTAATAAGTATAATCAGGAAGAGACCATTGATGTGTGAAGTGATTTTGATGGTACTACACTGCATCATTCTGAAGTTATTGAATATTTTTCCCATTAAGCGTTCAAAAGAATGATGCAAAATCATATTTTGTTATGTTTCCAGCTAGGAGGTTGGCTCGTTTTGATTTAAATGAGGTTGTTGCTGTTCTTTCAGCACAGCTTTTAGTTTCTCACAGTGGCTGAGGCTCTGTTTGTATGAGCAGGTGCATCTTTCTAACACAGTAAAAACAATGATTAGTATTTCTCTGTGTAACTAACCAACAGACTCACTGTACAGCCGCTGTAACTAACCAACAGACTCACTGTACAGCCGCTGTAACTACATGAGCTCCACATAATCAGATGGAGACTCCTGCATGCTAAAGGACACTATGGGCTTATGGTCAGTGAGTTTAATGTGACTCCATGGACGTGCACGGTAGAGAAAAGGCGGTATTGTGCCCTCGTCCTGAACAAGCACACTTTTCCCACAGAGCTAAAACACACACACAAATACGCACACACACACACGTGCACACAGACACACACTCTTGCTTACGGTTTTCCCACAGTGCTCGGCACTCCCGGGGGAGTAAATTGCAGTAATCCAGGGCAGCGAATTCAGACGCAGCAATTACACCACAGTGAACGGCTTGGGAACCCACACACACACACACACACACACACACACACACACACACAAACACAAACACACACTATTGTTATAGCTCACTGTTTGCACAGATTCATGTGCTTGACACCAGAGCACAGAGCATTGACAAATTTTTTTTGCTCTCCTGTTCAAACCTTTTCTCTCTCACATTCATAGTTAAATGCACATACAAGCACACACATGAAAATACATACATAAACACACACACACACACACACACACACACACACACACACATACACGCATGCTGTGCTGAGCAGCCATCCGCCTGTCAACACTGCAGCAAATTAACTGACATCAAACACCGGTGAGCACAGGCTTAGACATGTAGGGGACACAGTCTCACTGGGAGAAGAGGAGGAGGAGGACGAGGAGGAGGAGGAGGAGAACATGGGGGTGGAAAAGAGGTAGAGAAGGAGATGAGGAAAATTAGAGAAAGAGAGAAGAAGGGATGCTTAAAGAGATGAGAAATGCCAGGTTGCCATGCAAGGAACACACCAAACCTGGTCAGTGTAGAAACAAGTAACAACAAACACTAGAAACCAAAGATTCATATAAATCGAATATAAAGTCGTCATTAAGTCCCCGCTAAATCAAAAACTTTAACAACCCATTTGTGTTTAGTACCTGGGACATGATCTATTTAAAAACAGGACTTGTAAAAGACAACAAATGTTGTTGAATGTAGGGCTGTCAATTCATTAAAATATTTAATCACGATAAATCACAAATTATTCACACATTTTTTATCTGTTCAAAATGAACCTTAAAGGGAGATTTGTCAAGTATTTAATCCTCTTATCAACATGGGAGTGGACAAATATGCTGCTTTATGCAAATTTATATATATATTTATTATTGTAAATCAGTTAACAACACAAAACAATGTCAGATATTGTCCAGAAACCCTCACAGGTACTGCATTAGCATAAAACAATATGCTCCAATAATAACATGGCAAACTGCAGCCCAACAGGCAACAACAGCTGTCAGTGTGTCAGTGTGCTGACTTGACTATGACTTGCCCCAAACTGCATGTGATGATCATAAAGTGGGCATGTCTGTAAAGGGGAGACTCGTGGGTACCCATAGAACCCATTTACATTCACTGATCTGGAGGTCAGAGGTCAAAGAACCCTTTGAAAATGGACATGACAGTTTTTCCTCGCCAGAATTTAGCGTAAGTTTGAAGCATAATAACAGTATCCTCCCTCCGGCTTTAAAAACTGAGCCTGTTACGATCGTAAAATCGCAGAAATCAGTGGCGTTAAAATGAATTTCCGTTAACACGTTACTGCGTTAGCTTTGACAGCCCTACTTTCATCATGTTTTCATGGTTTAGGAAGGTCGTCCTGACTGTAGAACTGATTCCTTACCGTGTCTACCAGGTGGCCTCTTCGCTCTTCATGTTTGCTGTACAGTATGTGTGCATGTTGGTGTGTGTTACACAACACACACACACACACACACACACACAAGGTTCAGCCTCATTAACTGTAATGACATCAGGTGAAGGGCCGGGGTGCACTGACAAACTGGTGAACATGAGCTGGAGTGTGCAGGAGACAAAGAAGGGAGGGCCGGCTGTTAGTGGTCCCAGCTGCTTCTTATTCAGCTGCTCACCACTGCACACGCGCTGCCTCCACCCTGCACCTGCCCTCAAACAGCTGCCAAGGTTATTACTGATAGAAAAACTAAACTAAACCTATAGCAACGTCTACAACACGGTATGAAGAAGTGGCCTCGTAAAACGGTATGAACATGTGGCTTTAGGGGAAAAGCTGAAACAATAGTTGTTGTGGTCTCAACAGTTGGAGGCTAAATGTTGACCGTGTGAGTTTCAGGATTGGCTCTTTTCTCATTCACTCTCTTCTCCACCTCTCTTTTAGGGCTTTTTTTTTGTCCACGCCAAGTCAAACTATACCGCGCTGATTTGCGTTTCCATTTCCAGTTGTACTGTGCCGAGTTGTGCCACGCTGCCCCCGAGATGGACCATCTCCAGAATCGGGGCAAAGTGTGCAGACCTGCTTCCTTTTGTGCTTCTAATTGAATCTCTGTGGTTTGAAGTTTAGTTTCTCTCGTGCGTCCCTGTTTGTACTTTCAGATATACGCTTTATTTCACTGTTACGCTTTCAGCTGTACAGCAGTCATAAGTTAAGTTAAGGTGCTGCTGATGAAAACCCAACATTTCCCGATTTTGCTGCTTCACAGAGGACTTTTATTGTGAAGAATTTATAGGAAATTAAATCTCCAAATAATGCAAGTGATGCTTTGTTAGCGGCTGTTCTTATTAAAAACAAGCCTACTAAAACTGCAGAGAGGAAGAGAACAAGCAGCAAAAATAACGGGACTTTTATTGTGAAAAATATAGGAAAGGAAATGTGTTTTTCCACCGGTTTACAGCCACTCCTTTGACCTCTACACACACGCCTTCAATCGGGTTGTAATGGAGATGCAAATCCGAATGCCGAGTCAAACCGAGTCGAGCCAAGCCAGCACATGTGTATGGAAAAACCCTATTTCTCTCTTGCTTGTAAGTCTATTTAACAAAATGTTAAATAGTAAATAGATGATGCAGTTTGCAAGGAGCGCTGCTTCTTAGCCGTGGTAGTCAGTCAGTGTGTTGCTCTGTCGGTCGATCCACCACTTTGGTCCAGATTGAAATAGCTCAACAACTGTTGGATGGATTGTAACGGCGTTTTGTACGGACGTTAATGGTTCCCAGACAATGAATCCTACGGATTTCGCTGATCCCCAGACTTTTCCTCTAGTGCCTCCATTAAGTTCACATTTGTGGTTTTAAGAATATCTCTTGTAATACACTTCAATAGATTGCCATGAAATTTGGTACACCCATTCGTGCTCCCCTCAGGATGAATGATAATAAAATTGGTGATCCTCTGACCTTTCATCTAGCGCCACCATCAGGTCAGATGTCAACCGGTTTATGACCAGAAACCTGCATGGCTATCTCATCAGCCTCAACTATGCCTCAACTATGCAAGTGTTGCTAATATGCTAAGCTCAGCTGATGAACATGGTAAACATCATAACTGCTCAACGTCAGCATGTTAGCATGCCCATGTTAGCATTTAGCTCACTGCTGTGCCTAAGAACAGCCTTACAGAACCGCTAGCATTGCTCTAGACGGTTGGTTTTGTTACAAGACAGCTAGATATTAATCAACAGAGGAATTTGGTCTGTACATTGATTAGAGTTGGCAAGACGTTGACTACAACATTCACAAAGCAGAAATGTAATTGGGTTTTCAATACGACACTATTTGTCACAGTAACGACAAACTCTAGTTCATCCTGATTAAGGATCCATTATCTAAATCACAAATGTCCTGTGTTAATGTTTAGTTGCTTACTCATAAACAATGTATATTTATGAGGTTAATGTACCATCAAAAACTCCATTTATAATCTTCATTCGTGCAATTTAATTTGAAATTATTACGTTTTCATTTTGAGATACAACGTGTAAGTTTCAGTTGGTGGATTCCTCATCTTGAAGTGAAACCGTACAGTGTGTAGGAGTAAATGTGATCCTCTTTCTCAACGACTCCACATGCTGGCACCGTGTTGTGCAACATCAGCAGTTCACCCCCCCATGGACAAGACTTGACAGATCACAAAACACTCGCCCCAAACTGCTGCGTCTCGGATATTTTGACTTACCCGCTGACCTCTCAAAAGAAAACTGTCAGCAAAACCCAGAAGGAGGTCTAAACTTCCGTGATGGTGATTTTAGTTCTGTTTTTGCTTCTGAGGACAGTTCAGGAAAACAAATATCCGCTTACTAGAAATGACCTTTTAGTCATTGATCCTGTCAACTTGTCTGCACAAAATGCTCTGTTGTAAAACAGTAAACCAGCGTCCCGTCGAAGCCCTAACAGCAGCGGTTATGGCAACAGGCAACCAAATCTGTCACTTGGACTGTTAGCATTTCCTTAAACTACCATACTGTACATGTAGATCATATGCCTCACTATGGCAGGTACAAATCATATGATGGATCCCTGTTTATTAATCATGTAGTGCCAGTGCTGCTATCTTCAATAGTTATATTCCATAAACTATGTGTTGTTCATGGTGCGCACTACACCTGATATCTGGTTCTACTGTAGCCTGCCTTTGTTTCACATGCACACCGTCAACTTAGTAATTGAAAATGAATTTGATAAAGGAGAATTTCAGTGCAGCATATGTGTTGATAAGCATCTGCTGTTGTTGGTTAAAGGGACTCTATGTAAATGAAATTGCTTGTTAACAGAGACACCTGTGTCCGTTAAGTCAACGAAAGTTCTCGCTCTACATAGACAGAAACTATGCCACGATAAGAACCAATTAAGAAGCATACACGGGTGTCTGAGTCATCGTTTTCAAAGGTCTCCGTTTCTGCCCGTCCAGACTGAAAAACAATCCCGGAGTTTTAAAACTAAAACGGGGTCAGTAGATTTTTCAAACGTCTCTGTTTTAGGGGCTCGAAAACACCGGAGTAGTGTGGACGTAGCAGAAGCTTTGCGTTTTAAAACGTATTAGTGTGGCTATAGCATCAGAATGCGAGGCTGTGGCTATTTCCTGAAAGCAGTAGGTACCAGTGCTGGCCCGGTACACACCGTACTCTGAAATGTCTCGGTTGAAAGTTATTGTATTTGTGTTAAGTCTTACAGTCGTAAATATCTTTGCTGCGGACAGCATAACACACACAGTCAAACACATTCACACCTACAGGCAGGTGTTTCTAAACCTGGTCCCTCTCGCTGTGAGGCAAATCCCTCAGTCACTGTGCTGGAGGCTGATTTATGTAATAATATTACTTTTAAAGCAGTCTCACCCACCAAGCTAGGGCTGCTAAAATAAGAATAAAGTTGCCAAGAGTAATTTCTTCCAGCCAAAATAATTATTGTTCCTAAAAATATATCACATTGCCTTTTATCAGAGTTTCAGAAAGGACTTTGACCAAACACTATAAATAACAGACATTCAAAATATAATAATTGATACATCTACCAGAGGTAATTGTAACTGGCATTTACTGTAAACTAAAATCTGTGAAATTACAAAGTTGACTCTAATGCAGGAGGTTAAAATATTCTTCATGTAACTAAAGTCTGTGTGTGTTTCTTAGTGCTGGCCCAAACAAAGGCGTTGCTAGCCCCGCTGTAAAGCCCAGAACACACCAGGAACGTCAGGAGCGCGTGGCGGCTGCGTTGCATGTTGTTTTTTATTTCTGCGTCAGTGTTAACAGGTTAGAGCAGCCACACTGCCCGCGTGAGATGTGCGTCTCACCCACGTCACATGCGTCTCAGCTCCGTGTCTTCTAGAAAATAGATGTCTTGCCTATTTTTGACGCGTGCCACACGTGTCTCACAGCAGCAACAGACAGTGAAAGTGATCTACTGACTGTATATTAACATCATACCAGCTAGATTACAACAGTTTCGATGTCTATCTGTAGAATATGTTACAGAGATGAAAAAAAAGTAAAGACTTATTTTTAAATCAACACTTCCTGCTTTCATTTCAAAAGAAAAGCCCTCAAGCGTTTTTTTCTGTGGACAGAATTCCTTCATTTGTTAACACAAGGCTTTTATTCTGAAATATGTGCAGGACAGTGTTGTAGAATATGCAGTGACTTGGAGAGCTCCATGAGTTTTAATTCTCGATTGTTACTGTTATTTACAAATTACCACACGTTTCCTAACCTTTCTTGGTCTGAAATAAATATAAATGATACTTATAATGAAATGAAATGGCAAACTGTATGTAGAAAGAAAGGGCTGACAGCAGCAGCTGAAGCAGCTGAAACGCAGCTGGTGTGAACACCCGATGTGTGAATCACGCAGACGCCACGAAGATGCCACGCGCTCCTGACGTTCCCTGTGTGTCCCGGGCGTAATACGAATGCGAGTCAGATTTAATCTCCTGAAGCAGCAAAGACACCACCAGGCTTGACCAAGCTGGCTCCCGTCACAGCCCCGGTCACTGACCGGGTCACAGACGAGCCCGACGCTGGTCCCATGGTGGCTGCGTCGCTGCAGAGTCGGGCTGCTACCAGTTAGCAACAGTCCCTGGACGCTGCTAGCCTTACAGCTGGGGATTTGTTGGGATAACTGGAATCACTGACAGCTGTAATGTGTGTGTATGTGTGTAATTAGGAGCCTTGACAGGTACATATTAGCTCTGTAACTGATCTCGGGGGGGTGTTTTCCTGTCTGTCAGGGTTGGCTGCTCAGAGAAAGCTCAGTCGAGCATATAACCCCTACATGCTATACTTGCACTTGATTTGTATTTGAACCACTCTTCAGAGATGTGGGTGATATAGAGTGAGTTTTATATTAGAAATATACAAATATATGAGATAGTCACTGTCTATGGGGTTCAGGAAAAAAAATTCTTAAATCAACAGACAAAGTGTGACAAATCTGAAATATACTTTTACAGCTCTACAGGATAAACGTATTACTGATGGCTGAAAATCCCAACCTGCTCTCATTCTCAACTTATCACATAGCCTCCGAACTCCTGGTCAGGACGACCCATTGGGGTCACTTAGATTTAGTTAATAAAACGAATTGGTTAGGTTTGTAAAGGATTGTGGTTTCGGTTAAATTAAGTATGTTTGTTATGTAACTTCAGTAGGGCTGTCAAAGTTAATCATTTTAATGCCACTAATTTCTATAATGCATGAACACAACTTGCAGTTTGTAGGTTGCAGCAGGCTCAGTTTTAAAGCTAGAGTAAAGATACTGGTATCATATGAAACTATAAAACCTGATGAATCCATCGGTACCAACCATGTCATACTAGCTTGTCGTGAAGGAGGTTAAATAACGCTCCAAAGTTAAGCAAACTTTTGGTGAGGAAAAACTGGCATGGCCATTTTTCAAAGGGGTCCCTTGACCTCTGACCTCCAGATCAGTGAATGTAAATGGGTTCTCTGGGTACCCACGAGTCTCCCCTTTACAGACATGCCCACTTTATGATCATCACATGCAGTTTGGGGCAAGTCATAGTCAAGTCAGCACACTGACACACTGACAGCTGTTGTTGCCTGTTGGGCTGCAGTTTGCCATGTTATGATTGGAGCATATTGTTTTATGCTAAATGCAGTACCTGTGAGGGTTTCTGGACAATATCTGTCATTGTTTTGTGTTGTTAATTGATTTCCAATAATAAATATATACATACATTTGCATAAA